>PVKN010001982.1:0-46056 GCA_004027915.1 Capromys pilorides
TGCTCCCTCCTGAACCTCCTCTGCTGTGCATTCTTCCTGGGCACTGTAGGTGCAGCAGGAGGAGAAGGAGCAGTTCCCGGGGCAGGCAGAGGGCGGGGCAGAAGGCTGGGCAGTGCCACAGTGTCCCAGAGGGAACAGGACTCACGCCACAGTGCACTCAAATGTTCTAGAGCGTTCTTTCCTTTTCCTAGGCTTTGGGAGCAATGTTAAGACCCAGTTCCATGAATGGGAGTAGCATCAGAGAGGTTCCCACCCTCCACTTCCATCCACGCAGCAGCGCACAAAACTTGGCTTTTCAGAGCCGACGACTGCCAGGCGCTGTTCCACAGTCCCTTAGGGTTCTTGTTAGCCCAGTTGTGGATTACGACACTTGGCACACCATGTTTTCCACTGGGAAAATTCTGGGACCCAAAGAGACCAGGAGTATTTTTTTTTTTAGGATCTGGGCAGCCTGGAATGGGATGTTGCTAGACCCCTCCTCTGCAATAGTGAAAACCTGGTAGAGCTCTATGACATCCCGGCATCATCCCGTTGGAGGCGGGAGTTTGTACATGAGTCCAGTTCTTATTCCTGGCCTTGAGTTCATTGTATGGATGTTTCTCTGTTGTGCTCCAGGCCTGAGCATAAAGGAGGACAGAGTCCCGTGAACAGCAGGGCCTCATTGTAGATAGGGCACCACAGTGCCTTCAAAGCCCCCTTCCCTGCTGGTCCTGCTCCTCTATGGCCATGGGTGTCTTATTCCACCCGTCATCCTTTCCCACTCTCTCCCAGGCCCTGAACACAGTCTTCCCTGTGCATCTATGTCTTGAGCACACCTGGGACTTAGAGGCTTCAAAAGAGTGAATTTCTATACCAGATAATTAAGATGATTAGACTATTAATTTCTATCAGTTTTTTCAAGGCAGCAGTTAATGCTTAAAATTTTTACTTTGACCAATTTTACATGCTTATATCTGTAATCTGAGCAACATCGTTGAAGACAGCAATGTGAAATATAACAACCACTATTGAATACCTATCATCTTATTTTCTTTAAAATTGCATATCATTTCTAAAGTCTTATCTACTATGTTTCTATTCTCTTTAAAATAAAAAAGGAATTGGGGCCAGGGAGATAGCTCCATGGCACAAGTGCCTGCCTGGCAAGTGCAAAGTCATGAGTTTGAACCCCGTCCCGCAAAAAGAAAAAAGGAATTAAAAGAGCAATTTCTTGCTCCCAGGTCAGATAGGAAATCAACTTTCTTGGTCCTCTGTCTGAGCTGCAGGACATCTTGAAATTGTGAGCAGAAGGTCCAGCCTCTCTCGATAGCAAGGCCTACAGCCCGAAGGAAGGGCCCCAGAAGGAAGGCAAGGTCTGCAGCAACCTTGAAAAACACCTTAGACTCACAATGACAAACCAGAGAAACAAAGCCACTGGATATTTATGGCCTGGCCTGGAAGCTGGCCCAGGGGCACAGACAGCTGTGAGTGGTCGTTGCTCATTTAGCTGACATGGTTGGTGTGCAAGCCCTAAGCGGCTGGGCCCCTTTGACAGGTTCTTGCCTAAGGAACTACCCACAGGAGAGACGGGGAGGCCACCTGTGGAGGTCCAGCTGAACACTGAGTGTTCTCTTCAAGATTCTGACTGAAGCGATGG
This sequence comes from Capromys pilorides, assembly GCA_004027915.1. Taxonomy (NCBI): domain Eukaryota; kingdom Metazoa; phylum Chordata; class Mammalia; order Rodentia; family Capromyidae; genus Capromys; species Capromys pilorides. The sequence continues at coordinate 1,637 of PVKN010001982.1, forward strand.
GAAGGTCACTCTATGATGTTGCTGAGCACAGCCTTGGACCCCGTGAGCAAAGGCCAGCTAAGTGGGCACAGAAAGCACGCATGAGCCAGTGTGATGCCTGCAATCCCAGCGCTTGGGAGGTTGAGGCAGGAGGAGTGCCATGAATTTCAAGCGAGCCTGAGCTACATAGTGAGTTCCAGGCCAGCCTGAACTACAAAGGACACCCTGAGTGACATTCTAAGGAGAAAGAGCTGCATGTCCATGTGGGTTTTCCCATACAAGATGCTTTAGGGGCAGGCACAAGGGACTGAGGCATGAAAGCTTGTGGATCTGTACCCTAAAGGGTCTGAAATATCTGACCTGAATGTTGAAGGTAATTAATGAGCATGAGGAAGATAAGCTGGAGAGCAGGGCAAAGGTCCCTTCTTCCTGACTACACCCCAGAGCCTATAGGAGCACAATTTGGGATGGGGTCTCCAGCCAGCAGAAGGGAACTAACTGCTGGAAGCAGGGTTGCTTCCTGAGCACGTTCTTCTCTGAATCACTGGGAAAGCTGCACTTGGAAGGAATTAAGGTAGCACTTGCGTGACCCCTGGGGAGTTCTTGCAGGAAGTTGTTAGAAACGCTGGAGTCTGGCCAGCCCCACCCATCTCTTTCTATTCCTGTTTGGCAATGTAATCCTTTGTCCTGGCCGCCACTCCCATCACTGGCACTGGGAGTAAAGTAACACTTCTAAAGGCCGGAGCCTGCTTCTTGCCATCTGGACTTGGAGCATCCACAAACCCTTAACTAAATAAATCTCCTCTGGCTCTTCCTGTGAGCAGCCTGAGGTGTCCTGTGAAAATGATTCGCTACTCTCTCGACCCAGAAAACGCCACAAAATCGTGCAAATCAAGAGGCTCCAATCTTCAAGTTCACTTTAAGAACATGCGTGAAACTGCCCAGGTCATCAAGGGTATGCATATCCAGAAGGCTACCAAGTATCTGAAGGATGTCACATTAAAGAAGCAGTGTGTGCCATTCCGACATTACAATGGTGGAGTTGGTAGGCGTGGCCAGGCCAAACAGTGGGGCTGGACAGAGGGTCGGTGGCCCCAAAAGAGTGCTGAATTTTTGCTGTACATCTTAAAAATGCAGAGTGATGCTGAACTTCAGGGTTTAGATGAAGATTCTCCGGTTATTGAACATATCCAGGTGGACAAAGCACCCAAGATGCGCCGCCGTACAAACAGAGCTCATGGCCAGATTAACCCATACATGAGCTCCCCCTACCATATTGAGATGATCCTTACCGAAAAGGAACAAATTGTTCCTAAACCAGAGAAGGAGGCTGCGCAGAAGAAAAAGATATCCCAGAAGAAACTGAAGAAACAAAAACTTATGGCACGGGAATAAATTAATCATAAAATAAATACAAATAAAAATTTAAAAAAAAATCTCTGTTTGCAAAGTTAGCTCATCTAAGGGAGTTGAAGATGACGGCGCCCACCAGTGAGCTTCAGCTTACTCATACAACTGTGTACTGTTGTTTACAGTTCTAAAATGAGTACTTCCTCTCTCCAAAATATTTTTTAAAAAAAGAGTACTACAGATAGGAATACGGGGCCGGTCGTGGTGGTACACACCTGTAATCCCAGCACTTGGCAGGCTGAGTTCAAGACCATCCTGGGCTACAAAAGTGAGCTCAAGGCCAGCTGAACTGCATAGTGAGACCCAGTCTCAAAAAGAGAAAAAAAAGATAGGAATACAGAAATTTCTGGAGGCTGGAGACCCTCATGGAAATGGAAATCTGGAACTGGCTAACCAGAGCCCATTGGTGCCACAAGCCAAGAAGAAGGTGTGATTATCATCAAAGAGTGAGATGCTGGCCTGCTGCAGGAGTGCGCACTTATAATGCCAGCTACTTGGGAGGCTGAAGCAGGAAGATCACAAGTCTGAGGCCAACCTGGGAAAGATAAGCTGGACAACTGGTAATGGACAGTCAGATCTGGTAATGGACACCTGCAATCCTACCATTAGGGGCGGTGAGGCAAGAGAAATGCAATGGAGACCTACCTGGGCAAATCAGCAAGACTGTATCTCAAAATTTTAAAATAAGTGAAAAAGACTGGGGATGTAGCTCAGTGGTAGAGCACTCCTGTTTTTGATTCTGGGCCATCCCACAAAATGCATGTGTGGGTACATTGGATGGATGGATGGATGGATGGATGGATGGATGAGATGGGATGGGATGGGATGGATGGGATGGGATGGGATGGGTGGAATGGATGGATGGATGGATGGATGGATAGATGGGCTGGGCTGGGCTGGGATGGGATAGGTGGAATGGATGGATGGATGGATGGATGGATGGGATGGGATGGGATGGAATGGAACAGAATGGATGGATACATGGATGGATGGATAGAATGGATGGATGGATGGATGGACAGATTGATAGAGTGGCTAGGAATTTGGTTCAGTGGTAGAGTGCTCTGGTTTCATCCCCAGCTCCACTCAAAAAAAATGTAAGACGCTGGCTCTAGTTTAGATATCAGGTTCACTTAAAGGAGAACAAAGTACCTAAGGAGGGCATGGCTTGTGGGCACCAAGAGGCCACTTCCTCAGACCAGTGTGAAAGACCTACAGACTGGAGGTGGCCTGGCTACTTCTAGTCCCACTCCAAGAACTCAATCTAGAATTCTCACTGCACACAGGGTGAATGTCTCTACTCCTATCCCCTGGACCAGGCCTGTCTCCACCTGCTTTGCCCCCCTACAACCTGCTCCTAGGACAGTGGACCTCCCAGAGCTCCCAGGCGTCTCAGCTCCAAGGGTAACTGCGCCCTTGTGAAGGACAAGAAGAGACTCACAGCTCCTCAAGAGCAGGGAAGTTCTCTTAGCTCCCTGCTGCTACAGTTTAGATGTTGAGTGGTCATCAAAGGCCCACGTGGTCAAAGTTTGGTCCTCACATGGCACTACTGGAGGCACTTGAGACTATTAGGAAGAGAGGGACCCAAAGGGGCAGTGGAGCCTGGCTCTTCCTCTTCCACCTGTGCTTTCTGGGTCTGAGGAGAGCACTGACACGGGGCACTCATGGGGTGTAACACTAATTTTGTCATAAAGGCGCATTCTTGTGGGTGTATAATATCCATGCTTATTCTTTAGAATAATCTGTTGACCAGTTCTTTTAATTTTATGAGTTTTATTAATGAGTACCTAACAGGGAAAATATCAAAATATTGAATTCTTAATATGTATTGCTTATAAAAAGCACCAAAAGTGTCAACATTGACTACTTTTTGGTGTATAAAGTCTAAAAAACAACAGACATTCCTACTATGAATTATAGTGAAAATGTAATCAAACTCTACAAAAAACACTGAATTTCAGTTATCACATCTAAGGCAGTCTTTGCACATGACAACCCCATGTTCCATACACATGCATCGCTTACACTGATAGCACATGTGTTTTGCTTTCCTGAACTTTTTATAGGACATGCTTGACATTCGCTGGTCTTGCTGCTTTGTTGAGAGATGCTTGATATATTATGCAAAGTGTAGTTGACAAGAACATAAAATGTCATTTTATATTTTGTTTTTGTCTTCAAACAGGGTTTCACTATTCAGTTTAGGCTGCCCTTGAACTCACTTAGTAGATTCTCCTGATTCAGCCCCAAGTGCTGGGATTACAGGTGTGCACCACCACGCCCAGCTAAGGATTATTTTTTTGTATTTTAGGGAAGGGTCTACTGGGTGTTCAGGGTCTCACTGCTAGATAGGACTCATAGTGATCCACCTGTTGATAGCCTCCCAAGAGCTGGGATGACAGGCGTGCAGCCACCATGCCCAGTCTCAATTGCTGTCTCAGCCTGCCCTGGGGGCGGGGCCAGCACAGCAGGCCAGGGGATCGAACTCCTGGCCCCTGTGCCTGCTTGCAGATGCTTTAATCCACTGAGCTATTTGGCTGGCCCTAAGTATTGTCGTTATGTATTGCACGTTTAGAATAAGCATCAACATTTTCATATCAGTTGTGTGTTTTTGTTATGGTTTGTGTATAGGTGTTGTCCCAAAGCCTCATGCAGTCTTGGGACAGCTTCTGAAATTTGTAATTGATTATTGTGGAAACGGGTGCTACACCTCCCCTGGGGCAGTTGATTTGCATTTCAATGTAAGGAAGGAAGAGAAGTTAGCTGCTTGAGCTGCTGCTATCTCTCTGTGCTCTTGCTCCTAGCTGCCACCCTGAAAGATTGTTTTCTGCCATGTGCCTCTCTGCCTTGAAGCCAGCTGAATGTGGACTGAAACCTCCAGTAACTGTGAGCTAAGTAAATCTTTTCTTCCCTCATTTTGAGTGTCAGGTATTTGTCCCAGCAACGAGAGAAGAATAGGACAGTTTTCTTACAAAACCAAAAAGAGAACATCAGAAATAAAAACCTAGGGCTGGCTGCAGATTGCTCAGCAGATTAAAGCGCCTGCTTAGGCAGACACAGGGGCCGGGGGTTCAATCCCCAGGGCCTGCTGGGCGGAAGATGACATCCCCAGGGCACACTGAGATGGCGATTTAGACTGGGCGTAGTGGCTTGTGCCTGTAATCCCAGTGCTTGGGAGACTGAAAATAGGATTACTATGAGTCTGATGTATGTAGTGAGACTCTGTAGATCCTTACTAAATACATTTAAAAAAAAAAAAAAAACCTATATGGATTACAATGTAAGTATAAATCAAAGTCTACCACAGAAATAATCTTTGCTTCCACTCATGGAAACTGCGTGTTCCATACACAGGCATCGCTTACCCTGTGACACATGTTTTGTCTTCCTGTCCTTTCCTGTAGGGCACAGCTGACATCTTTTTAGTTTTCCTGTTGTCATACTAAGTCTTCATGATGCTGCACCTGCCTGTTCACCTGTCAGCTCACCAATGCACTCCACAAATTTTTGCGTGTGTAGTTCTCTGAGCAGAAACATTGTTTTCTCTCTGCTATAAATAATCTCTTAAGAGTTCCAGTCCTCCTTTTCCGCGCTGCCCAGCCAGGGTCCATGCGGCATTGTTCTTGATTCCCATCGTAACTTAAAGGGAAACTTCACAATGTCTGGAGCCCTTGATGTCCTGCAAATGAAGGAGGAGGACCTCCTCAAGTTCCTTGCTGTAGGAGCCCACTTAGGTGGCACCAGCCTGGATTTCCAGATGGAGCAGTATATCTACAAAAGGAAAAGTGATGGAATCTACATCATAAACCTGAAGCGGACTTGGGAGAAGCTCCTCCTGGCAGCTCGAGCCATAGTGGCCATTGAAAACCCTGCTGATGTCAGCATCATATCCTCTGGGAACACGGGCCAGCAGGCTGTGCTGAAGTTTGCTGCTGCCACTGGAGCTGCTCCTATTGCTGGCATCTTCACTCCTGGAACCTTCACTAACCAGATCCAGGCAGCCTTCAGAGAGCCATGTCTTCTGGTGGTTACTGACCCCAGGGCTGACCGCCAGCTCCTCACAGAGGCATCTTATGTCAATCTGCCAACCATTGCTCTATGCAACACGGATTCTCCTCTGCGCTATGTGGACATTGCCATCCCATGCAACAATAAGGGAGCTCACTCTGTGGGTCTGATGTGGTAGATGCTGGCCCAGGAAGTGCTGCGCATGCGTGGCACTATTTCCCGTGAACACCCATGGGAAGTCATGCCTGATCTCTACTTCTACCGGGATCCTGAAGAGATTGAAAAGGAAGAGCAGGCTGCTGCTGAAAAGGCTGTGACCAAGGAGGAATTTCAGGGTGAATGGACTGCACCAGCTCCGGAGTTCACTGCCGCTCAGCCTGAGGTTGCAGACTGGTCTGAAGGTGTGCAGGTGCCCTCTGTGCCCATTCATGAGTTCCCCACTGAAGACTGGAGTGCTCAGCCAGCCACAGAAGATTGGTCTGCAGCCTCCTCCATGCAGGCCACTGAGTGAGTAGGAACTACCACCGAGTGGTCTTGAGCTGTTCTGCCGACACTTAAGCAAAATGGGAATGAGGCTGATGAAAAATAAAACATTTACTAAAAAAAAAAAAAAAGAGTTCCAGTCCTAATCTCCTAAGAAAATTTCTCCATAATATTTTGCACTTGTTATTTTCTTTGTAAACCATTAAACTATATCATACATGTTTTCGATCAAGTAAAACAACTACTGGCCAGTGCTTTGTGTTTCAAATGACTTCATAGTTGATGCATAACTCATTAACAACATATGGCTTTTGGTTTTATTGGAGAAAGGTACCATCTCAGGCTTCTGTTTTGTTGAAGCTTCCCTATCAATATTTCCTTCAAGGTGCAATGCTGACATCAGAGTACCAGTTTGTTTTTCTTTGCCACATACGAGGCCAATGTTATATCTTCCTGAAATCCAAAGATTGCACTGTATAATTCTCTGTTTTGGTTGTATTGTTCAACTCTGCTTTGTGCCTGTACAGTTCCTACACTAGTCAACTTGTGCTCTCTTAGCAAATGTAAAATCAGTTGGAAACTGATAAAACAATTGTCAAATGTCATACTCCAATCAGTTCTTTTTTTTTAAGCTGGCTTAAGCTGCCTTAAGAGTGGGGGTGGGAATCAATCCGCTGTCTCCTGTGTGTGACTGAGATTGCCCAAGCAGGTGCTTAAACCATTGAGCTAATCAGGAAGCCCACCCCCAATCAGTTTTGGGAGAGGAGAGCAGTAAGTTTGCACACAACATCATGTGGTTTATTGCTGTACAAATAAGGACCTGGTGGTTTAGCTCCAGAATAAGTTTCTAAATTGAAAGAGTAACAAGACTTAGCATCTATAAAGGCATAAATTTTTGGAATTTTTTTTTTTTTTTTTTTTTGTACCAGGAATTGAGCTCATGATCTTGTGTTTGCTAACCAGGTGCTGTGTCCCTGAGCTATGTCTCTAACCAAGGGCATACGTTTCTTTGCCATATTTTGAAGGTTTTTGGGAATGCACTGCCTGAAGCTACAGCAATCATGAAATGCTGCAAGATGATCATCAATAGTCATGTATTCAGATGGTGTAAACATTGCTTGACAATTATCCACAAATCTCTTGTCTCAGTTAGTCTTCTCTCATTGCTGGGACAAAATAGCCAACACTCAAAATGAAGGAAGGAAAGGTTTATTTAGCTCACAGTTTGTGGAGGTTTCAGCCCATACTCAGCTGGCTCCAAGGCAGAGCGGCACATGGAAGAGAGCAGCAGTTCATGGTGGCACAAAACAGCAAGAACCAAAAGGGAGGAGCAATGGCAGAGTGGCAGAAGCAGAGAGCAAGCCTCTCTCCCTTACTTACATTGCATTCAGGTCATCTGCCCCAGGCTGGGTGTAGCACTCACACCCATAATCCCAGTAGCACTTTAATCTTTAATCCCAGCAGCACTCACACCTAATAAGACCACACTGGATCATGAATTAATCACAAACTCTAGAAATCGGCCCCATAACTGCATGAGGGTTTGAGGGGACAACTAGACACAAACCATAACATCTCTCAAACCATGAATGGGTAGCAACTAGATTATCAGTTCTTTTTCTGTTTTGGTGAGTGGTTTTGGCATCAAACCCTGGACAATTCTGAAGAAAACCAAATCTCAGGGTTATTATTATTCTACAAACCTCAAGCCCATACCCACTGCTTTTCCATAAGTCTTTTACATTCCTGGGATTACCATGAAAAAGCCTTGCTAAGTACAGCAGGCCTATGAATGCTTTCATCTAGTGAGGTGTCATAATAAATACATTAAGTAAGGCTGTTGATGCATGTAGAACGTTTCACTTGTATTTTAGCATTTGCATATTTCACAACATCTGGTAGCATTTCATTGGTTACAATTTCCAACACTGAATGGCAGTGCTGACATTCTGTCCAATAGGTTTCACTCCTGCCAAGATCATTACTATATTTTTGAACCTGGTTCTAACACTGGTCATTCCATTTGGTTGTGTGACCATTTTGCACCATTTCTACTCATCAAATATGTACTTAACATTGCTGTTTTCTCTGTCATCTAAATGAAGGAGGTGTGAATTCCCTGTGTCGGTATCAGTCTGCTCTTGCTCCATTTCACTGTCTTAGGAACTTTGCCACCCATGGCCAATTTCAACGTCACTGTCATCTCATCGCCGGTGTCTGAATGAACTGATGATTCACTTTTGAGCTCCTCCATGACTTGCAAATCTGTTTTCTCATGTGCTATTGCACTGAATTAGGCTACTTGTACTAGAAAAAGGAAAACTTTTTAAAAAACAAATCCTAGTTTTTGCTTCCACAGCATGTGTTAAACCCTAAATGCACAGGAAATTTGATAATGAGCATTTCATGGGTAAAACTCACATTGCTGCTTCAGATCTCCTGGACACACCTTGCCGTTTATCTGCCAAGTGGGTGAATTCACAAGGTACAGCTACAGTGGGTGACACATTCCATTTATGTTAAAATACATGCTTACAGGGCTGGCGAGATGATTCAGTGGTCTAAAGCGCCTGCTTAGGAAAGCTTAGGCAACCTCAAGGACCACGGTTCAATCCCCAGCACCACATGCTGCACCAGCCCCACTGCCAGGGCAGGCTGAGCAGGCCATAATAATAAAAAAATAAAATAAAATAAAATACATGCTTACAGAACAAAAGAATAGTGTGGCATATTTTACCCTCTATGATGTTCAGGCAAACACGGGCACATCTGTTGGAGCATTATGTGGGTAGAAATCCCAGTCTGACAGTTTCACACACATGTACGCTCCTTGCTATTCATTACACTAAGTGAGTAAACATGAAGATTATTTCCTTTATCCCCCAGGCATAGCTACTGAGACTGTAGCCAGCTACTGTACAAATTTACAGTAGTAAAGACTGGAATGAGTTGTAATTCAGTATTCTATGGGTCTAGTCAGGGACTAGAACCTCCAAAGCCATGAGCCCAATTCAACTTTCTCTCTCTGTCTCTCTCTGTCTCTCTCTGTCTCTCTCTCTCTCTGTCTCTCTCTGTTTCTCTGTCTGTCTCTCTCTCTCTGTCTCCCTGAAATAGGGTCTTGCTATGTAGTTCAAACTGGCCTGGAATCACTGTGTAGCCCAGGCTGGCCTCAAATGCATGTCGAACCGTCCGCCTCAGACTCCTAAGCACTAGGCTTCTTTGTATTTAATTTTCTTGACCATTCACGGTCATTTTGACTTTGGGGAACCAGAAGTCACGTGGCTCCAGTAAATAAGATAGATGAGCCACATCATATTTTTTAACAGAAAATGTCATAGACATTTGATCAAGAGGTGATCATAAAATATGGTGAATTATTAACTTTTCAATTATAATAAATGACATTTCCATTTATTAACTCAGAATATTCCCCCTCACCTTTTTTTGAGACAGGGTTTCACTATGCAGTTCAGACTGGCCTTGAACTTGTTTTATAGCACAGGCAGGCCTTGACCTCACTGCCATCCTTCTGCCTTAGCCACTCAAGTGCTGGGAGTACAGGGGTACATCACTTCTGTGTGTTGAGATACTGTCACACTATATAGCTCAGTTTGGGTTTGAACTCACTATTTGGCCCAGGCTGGCCTCACACTCACAGCAGTCCTTCTGCCTCAGTTTCCCAAATGCTGGGATTACAGGCGTCTGCCACCAAGCCTGGCTCCCTCTCATTTTAAAACATCTATCACAAGCCAGGCATGGTGGCGCATGCCTGTAATCCCAGCACTCACTTGGGAGGCTGAGGCAGGAGGATCACTGTGAGTTCAAGACCAGCCTGGGGGCCGGCGAGATGGTTCAGTGGTCTAAAGCGCCTGCTTAGGAAAGCTCAGGCAACTGCAGGGACTGCAGTTCGATCCCCGGCAGCACATGCCGCGCCAGCCCCACCACCAGGGCAGGCTGGGCCAGCCACAAAATAAATAAATAAATAAAACAAACAAACACAACAAGCAAACAAATAAATAAATTTAAAAAAAAAAAAAAAAAAAAAAAAAAAAAAAAAAAAAAAAAAAAAAAAAAAAAAAAAAAAAAAAAAAAAAAAAAAAAAAAAAAAAAAAGACCAGCCTGGGCTACGAAAGTGAGCTCAAGGCCAGTCTCAAAAATCAATCAATCAATCAATCAATCAAACAAACATTTATCACATTATTCCTGTAATGTCTTTTTTGGTTCATTTGCCTGATGTGACTAATAAGGTGGACGAGGACATGCTAGGTTTTTGCAAGCCTGCGTGTCTTAGGAGAGCAGTTGATAGCAGCATTTACCAATTTTGGGTCACACCTGATGAAAGCATTAAAAAGAACTTCCAGAACTTCAGGAAGTGGCAGAAACCCCAGGTATAGTGGCATAGCCCTCTAATTCCAGCACCTTGAAGTGAAGCAGAAGGAACTTGAGTTCAAGGCCAGCCAGAAAGAAAGAAAGAAAGAAAGAAAGAAAGAAAGAAAGAAAGAAAGAAAGAAAGAAAGAAAGAAAGAAAGAAGAAAGTGGCAAACACAATGGGATATGTATGTCTGAAGCAAAGGGGGTGGGGAATATTTTGAGGTGGCTTTTACTGTAATGTATTTTTCATTTTGTCATTCACTGTATATTTTGCTTACACTCTGTATGCACGAAAAGAATGTACATATCTGCACTTAGATCATACTTTGCTCCCTGGATGGCCGTTAAATTAACCACCTTGTTCAAACATTCTCTTACCTTTTTCCTTCATGATTATCTCATTAATTACAGAGATGTGTAAAACTCTAGTCACGTGCATGCATAACATAGACAGGAGTCCCCCCAAGCTCAGCCCCCAGGAGTCTCACAGCTGGAATTTCACTCTCCTGGCTGGGTCTGGGCTTGGGGTTTGCAGAGTGGCCAAGGCAAAGAGGAGACACAGGAGCCGCAGGCAAAGGTTTGAGGTCCTGCTAGCCCAGCTCAGCCCCTGCCAGGCTCAGGTCCTGCTGGCCTCCTGTCCTAGGTCAAATGCACACCCAGGTCAAAGGCAGGTCTCTGTTCCTCGTCCTGTTCTGATCTGTCCCAGTAGATGTGTCAGGTCTTTCCCTCTCCCTCGCTTTTCCTCCCTTTTGCCACATGCTACGGGAAAGTACATGGCAAAGGGGAGCTCCTGCCAGCCTTTAGCACTGAGAAAGCAGAGGGCCAAGGTCTCCTGTTGTCATCTTCAAGTTAACTCCAAGCTCTTTCCGCTCCACTCATCTGTGAGCTGGGCTTCTGTGAACAATCCAGTTACCCTTCTGGAACCCATGAAGGAGAAAACAAATCAAGGGCACAATGAACCTTGGCCATTGTGAAGGTCTGGTTAGGCCTGGGGTCTTCTGGCTGAGAACTAGGTTTTTTAAAAAGGCAAAAGATTTATACAATCTAAGGGCTGGCAAATAGCTTAGAGGATTAAAGCATCTGCAAGAGGGCACAGGGGCTGGGGTTTGATCCCCAGGCTTGCTGTGCCACCCCACCCCACCACCTCCACTCCCCACAACCCCCCACCCTCCGCACACTGAGATGGCAATTGAGACTGGGCATGTTGTCGTATGCCTGTAATCCCAGCTCTTGGGAGGCTGTAAACAGGAGGATCATCGTAAGTCTGATCTAGTGAGAACCTATAGACCCTTTCCTAAAATACAATAAATAAATAAATAAATGATTTATGTGATATGAAGAGAAGCCAGAGTGCAGAACTAGGTTTTAAAGGACAAGGGCTCAGAGACAAACATGGTTGGAGTGCCTGGGGGAAAACTTTTTTAAAAAGGTACAAAGATATAAAATATTTTGATGACAACATGAAAGCATAATAGTGAGACACAGAAAGATAATCAGGGTTGGACCCTCTGCATTTTCTCATTCTTCACTGACCACAGTGTTGGCTACAACCCCAAGTTTGCCTTTCTCCCTTGGCTCGAATGCACCTGATACCCAGAATGCACTGCAGGACTGAAGAGGGTGGGTATGAAGAGATCAGACCTCCTCAGAGTAGCTAACCTGGGGATGGGACCTACACCACCACTTTCACCCCATGATCCTCCAATGGCCAGGAGTGGCGCTTCCTGTGGCATCCCTTCCGCCATAGGAAGGCCTGCTCAGGGAACACAGTAGCTCTATGTGGCTGGAGTCTGGAGCACATGGGAGTGGGGCAGGGTAGGAGCAGATCAGGAAGGACTTGCAGATTGGTTTGGAAACCGAGGTTTTCAAAGATTGAAGATATTGTTTAAGGCATGGTGACCACATCAGACTTGCAGAGTGGAAAGATTGCTCAGGCTACCAAAAGGAGAAAAAAAAAAAAAAGCTGGGCGCGGTGGCACAGGCCTGTAATCCCAGCACATGGGAGGCTGAGGCAGGAGGATCATTGTGAGTTCAAGACCAACCTGAGCTACGAAAGTGAGCTTAAGGCCAGCCTGAACTGCATAGTGAGACACTGTCTCAGAGAGAGAGAGAGAGAGAGAGAGAGAGAGAGAGAGAGAGAGAGAGAGAGAATCGGGTGTGGGAGGGGACTATACATGGGTCCTGTAGAGGGATGACAGCAGCTCCACCTAAGGTGGGCACAATCAGATGAGAAGGGGAGACAAAAAGGAAAGGACAAGTGGGAAGGCAAGGGAGATGGGTGTGTCTGGTCTCTAGCTTAAGATCCAAAGACTGCCAAAAAGAGCAGGCAACAGGAGAGCCGGGGTGCACCCTCAGGCTGCAGAAGAGAGAAAAAGCTGCCTGTCCATACAGCAAATGCTGGTGGAGGGCTGGGGCACAGCACAGCAGGGGCTCGTCAAACACAGCGACATAGAAAGGAAGAGGAGCGGAGAGTGGGCCAGCCAGCTGGGTGCTTTCAGGGTGGGCCACAGATTGGAGAGAGAGGCTGCAAGCCTTAAGACTGCCATTTTTAAGACCTGGGTACAGGTCTGGCCTCTGCTATGAGCCACGGACAGCTCTTCCCTTTCTGGGATGCTCACAGTCTTGGGAAAGGCCAGGCTAAAACCCCACACAGTGCCTTTCCCTTTTCCAGGAACTGAGAGAGCACGAGGGTTGAGTAGGGGGCACATGACTGTTTGTCTATTTGTGATACTGCAGGAGCTGTAAGACTTGAGTGATGGGGCCGGCGAGATGGTTCAGTGGTCTAAAGCGCCTGCTTAGGAAAGCTCAGGCAACTGCAGGGACTGCGGTTTGATCCCCGGCACCACATGCTGTGCCAGCCCCACCACCAGGGCAGGCTGAGCCAGCCATAACATAAATAAAGAAGCAAACAAACACAACAAGCAAACAAATAAAAAAAAATTAAAAAAATAAATAAAAAATAAAATAAAATAAATAAAAATTAAAAAAAAAAAAAAGACTTGAGTGAGGTGCAAAGGGGAGAAGCTAAGCTGCTCCCGCCAACTCTGGGGAACGACAAGCTAGCCTGGCTACAGACGGGGGCAAGGAAATGCACGGTTTAAAGCCAGCCAGAGAAGCGTGGAAGTGGAGGGAGGAGGAGGGAGGGGAAGGAGGAGGGAGAAGAGGAGGCGGCAAAGGAAAGGGAGGAAGAAGAGAGGAAGGGAAATCAACAAGACCTAGGCTTGCAAGGGTCTCACCAACACCTTTCAAGTGCTCACAGACCACCGCCAGATGGCACTGTAGCATTTTATTTGCTCGCGTGCACTGGTTCACCCAGTGGGAGGAGAGCAGAGCAGGAGGCCACCTGACTGCAGTGACAGATATTTACAAAAGCAGAGAAACAGCCGAGGGGACAGACACCAGAGTGCCTCCCACAGGCCCCAGCATTCTGAAGGTATGGCAAGTGTTTGGCCTCTACAGTGCAGCAGGGTCGGTCCATGCAAGGAATCTCGGGACAAGCTCCTCCACCATCCTGTATCCCAACTGCCCACTCACTGGACAACTTGGCCTTGCTATCATGTACTAAAGACGGGGTAGTTCTCCCAGAAGAAAAGGGGATCTCCTTCCCTAGACCCAGAAAACTGATGCATCCTGGCACATACAACCAGCCTATATAGTACTGGTGGAAATCCACTTGTCCCCAAGTGCCAAGCAACTGAGTGAACTGAAGCCACTTGGCATTCAGCTTGACCGGCGAGGACTGAACTTACCTGCTGTCCTGCTGGCAAATGGCTGAGGCCACAGCCTACTGTGCAGCACTGTTCCCCTGGGCTGCTGGGTAGATGACACTAAACCATGGCACACCACGGGCACCTCACAGGCTTCAGTTTCCCAATCTGCAACCAGGAAACTGAGTGGGCAGAAGCGACCGCCTCAAGCCTTTGCAGGGCTGCGCACTCTCCCTTCCCTCAACGCCTGAAGCAGACACGGGCAGTGTCTTGTGGGGGTGAGGGAGAGTGACATGAGGAGGACTGGCCAGGGACAGACAAGTGACCGGAACTTCAAAGGACTCTGCATGTTCACTCGGGGAGGATGGGATGGAGCTGTGATCACTGTTCTGTGCTATGCCTGGCAGTGTTTTCTAAAAACTGTGGCATTCTAACTTTTGGTGGAAGAACTTCAGGAGTGATTAAGAGCAGAAATTTTAAGAAATACCTCAGGTCTGGGGGTGTAGCTGAGCGGCAGAACCTGCGCTGAGCAGGCATAAGGTTCTGGGGCTGAGTCCTCGCGTCACACACACAGAAACTGCAAAACACCAGTAGTGCGATGGACGACCCACCTCCTAACACGCTGTTTCTCCTCCCACCTCTGAGCCCGCGAAGCTTGTGCTGCCTCATTCCTCCATGGTACAGCTAAGGACACCGAAGCCACAGCTGTGGTTTGACAAGTTTGGGGCACAGCCTGGCACTGACCCCAACAGTGGTGAGTGGCAGAGGCAAGGAGTAACAGGTGGGCCCACAGGCAGACCTCCAGTCTTCCTAGAAGTGACCCTCCATATGTGATCAATGACTCAGAGAGATGGGTGGGAAGCCAGACGGCCTTTTCAGGTTAAATGAGTTGATTCATACTAAAATATTGAAGTTGAAATAAACATCATGGGGCCAAGGACATAACTCAGCGGCATAAGTGCCTGCTTGACAAGCGCAAGGCCCTGAGTTAAATCCCCAGTAATGCAAAATTTAAAAAAATAATAAATAGGCCTTGCTCAATAGTAACATTAATGACAATTTTTATATAACAATAAAAATGTATACAAAGGACCAGAAAATGAAGTCTAACAATTTGCTGCTTATAAGTTACAGATAAATAGCAAAATATATACACAATTTAAAAAATAAGATGGTGAGCTAAACACAAGAAAAGCAAGGAGTTTCAATTATGGCATTTGGAAAAAAGAAGCTTAAAGGTATAAGTATTAAGAAGCAAAAGGCGTACTAAAAGGCACAGTCTTTCAATATATCACTCTGCATATGCCCCACAGTTTCATCTTTATGTATACCCTGCCTGTTTTGTAAAGAGGATTTGCAAAAACTATACAGACACAGCAGCATCTATGAAAGAAAAACAGAAACTAAAAGTGAAATAGAAGCCAGACCTAGTGGCCCATGAGTATAGTCCCAGCAATTTGGGAGGCCGAGGCAGGAGGATCACTTGAGCCCAGGAATTCAAGGGCAACCTGGGCAACACAGCGAGACCTTCTAACCACAAAATAATAATAATAATAATAATAATAATAATAATAGTAATATAATGTGAAATAGAAAACAAAAGGACAAACATACAAACTATAATTAGATCACGTAAATATTAACTACTTTGGCATCACAGAGCCCTTCCAAAGATACATGACAGGCCCACCGCCCCAGTCATTCACGCACATACCTAGACATCTGTCTTGCTCTGCACCTACGCATCCATAAGCCCTAAAGCCCCCCCATGTGCTTATTCCAAAGCAGCCTTTAGATCCCAGGTTAACGACTTTGAAATAAAGGGAAGCTACAATATGACTAAGTAATTTTAAAAACTGAGTTAACCAAACTGATGGAATAAAAAATTTTAAGAAGACATAAGTGTTTCATTAAAGTTGATAACGTGGACCGGGGATGTAGCTCAGCGGTATAAGTACCTGTCTGGCAGGCACAAAGTCCCGAGTTCAATCCTTGGTACCACACACAGACACACAGACACACACACACAAAAGGATGAAATAAAAAAACAAAGCTGATAATGTATCCTGGTCTAAAGAAGCTCTACAGGCACCTGCAAATGTTGATACCACAGTGCAAGAAGTAAGCAGCAGCAATGATGCAAGCCTTTGCTCCCGGAACACTTGGGCCAAAGGAAATTCCCAAGAATGCACACACACACACACACACACACACACACACACACACACACACAGAGTAAAAATTATTAAGACCAGACAAAGCTGTAACTAAACCATAGCCAAAATATCCACATTCACTAGCAGTACTAAAAATATGTTTAATCATTTCTAAATAATTAATCTTAAATATTAAGGGGGGAGACACATTTTGACAAAAAAAATTTGATTGGTAAACAAAAATCAACCTTCAAAAACATCTAAGTAATAACTCAGTGGAGTGTTTGCGTGGCAAGTGCAAGGTCCTGAGTTCGATCCCTGGTACCACAAAAAAAAAAAAAAAAGGTAAAAACAATCTAAGTAAAGCACTTCTGGATAAAGGAAAAATGTAAAACAGTAAAAACAAAAACAACTCATTTAAAAGATGGTAAAGAGAATGTAGGTGAAGGGTACAGCGTTTGCCTAGTTCGCTTAAGGTCCTGGAATTTGATTCCCAGTGCTCAAAGAAAACAAAAACCATCATTAAAATATTATAGAGATTATCTTTTATAATTTTACACTGAGAATTTATGTGTGATTTCTTTTAAAAATAGTAAGAACGAAAGTGTTTAAACCAAAGGAACTAGGCTCTGCTGACTTTTCCCCAAAGGACCTGCTCCTTTTTATTTTTTTTTGTGGTACCAGGGATCCAATTCAGGACGTTGTACTCGCCTAGTAGGCGCTTAAGCTACTCAGCCATCTCCCCAGCTTAACGACCTTGTGTAAGAATCTGTTAACCACTGGGAGAAGGAATAGTCTTCACCCCCAAGTTGTATAAAAAGAAAGAAGAGGGTGAAGAAGATGGAAGCACACACTGCAAAATGTGAAAACAGCATCGAGTGAATCACAGAAGCCAGGCACAAGTCGACATGGCACCTAGTAAGGGCCGCCCTGACCTCATGTTCAGGCCCACTGAGCCCAGTTTCTTCAGATGGAGTAAGCCACGTTGGCC
Source organism: Capromys pilorides (assembly GCA_004027915.1). NCBI lineage: Eukaryota > Metazoa > Chordata > Mammalia > Rodentia > Capromyidae > Capromys > Capromys pilorides. The sequence continues at coordinate 18,742 of PVKN010001982.1, forward strand.
AAAACAAGAGCATGGCAGCAAGAGCTCTGCAAGGTGGCGTTAAGGAGAGCACGGACATGTGCAAAGTGATGCTTGAAAAATCGACGCTGGGCTATACAGCACAGGGCTGTAATCCCTGCGTTCTGGGAACCAGAGTCCATGATCACAAATTCAAGCCCAGCCTGGGCCATTTAGTGACTTAGCCAGGCCCTGTTTCAAAACAAAAAATATAAAAAAAAGAACTGAGGCTCTAGCTTGTAAGAAGGCCCTGGCTGGGTTCAACTGGTAGTACTGTCAAAAAAAAAAAAAAATCAAATTGAGGGGAGATAGCTCAGCAGTCTACGAGCCTGCCGAGGTGATCCCCAGTACCGTGCTGGCCCCACTTGAGGCATGCTGAGCTGGCCACCAAAACTGGCACAGTGGCACACGCCTGTAATCCAAGCGCTGGGGAGGCTAAAGAGGAGGATCACTATGAGTCCAAGCTACATAGAGTCCAGTACCAGCTACATAAAATAAAATTTTAAAAAAAGATCAGATTAAAGGGTCTGAAAGCAGGTACAGGGCAGGGCAACCAATCCCCTGGGTGTGCTGTGATGGCAATTGAGACTGAGCTGGTGGCACCCACCCGTAATCCCAGCTCTTGGGAAGCTATCAACAGGCAGATCACTATGAGTCCAATCTAGTAGTGAGATCCTGAACTCCTGAAACTCTGTAGACCCTTCCCTAAAATACAAAAAAAAAAAAAGATCAAGGTGAGTTGGGTGTCAGCCTGGGCAACTTCTGTTAAAATAAAAAGGGTAGGGATGTTGCTCAGTGTGATAGAGAGCCTCTGGGTTCTAGCCTCAGAAACACACACACACACACACACACACACACACACACACACACACATCAATTTGGCCGGTGTATGCAGAAAGGGCAAGGAGGAAAAGATCCAAGGTATGTGACAGATGCTTGCTGGATAAAGACAGGCCTAACCAAGACCAAGACGAAATAGGGACAGATGGGGTGAAGAGGGAGACCTTTTAGGGATCCTACCTAATAGCATCTGCTATCCCAACTGTGTTGTGATATTCTCTCTCCACGCCTAATGAATGACTGAAGACCCTGTGTGTATTAGCTGTTTGCAATAGTGCCCAGAGACATCCATTAGGTCCTGGGATTCCATATCCAGCTGGTCACACAGTGGGTTCCGAGGGACAGTAGGCTGCTGGATGTAACCAAGACTCCCACTGTGATCTCTCCAGCCCATTATACCCATGATACAAAATCTCCAGCCTAAGCTGGTATGATGGCACACATCTGTAATCCCAGCACTCAGGAAACTGAGGCAGGTGGATTGCTATGAGTTCAAGACCAGTCTGAATTATATAGCAAGACCCTGTCTCAAACAAAAACAGAAAAACAAAATCTCTGGCCTACCAGGTCTCTCTTAGGTACAGATATGGCTTTTTCACATTAATTCATCAAAACTATATACCACACCACGCTTCTGACCAGCTGAAATGGCCATATCATGATGATGCACTCATGCAATTCCAGGCATGAACTCTCAGAAAGCTTTAAAATAGTTCCAACTGTCTCTTTCTCCACTAGCTCTGAGGAGTTTGGGCAGCACTAAAGAGATCTCCCAAAGGGCAGGGGCTGTAGCTGTGTAGCAGAGCACTTGCCTAGCATGTGCAAGGCCCTGGGTTCAGTTTCTAGCACTGCAAAAAGATCCTCTGGTCTGGGACAATGCTTATCAACTGGCAAGACAATTATCACTGCCTAACACCATTCACAGGGTGCAGAGGATGGAATCAGGAGACAGAGAAGTCTTCAAGCTCTACTCTGGCAAAGTGAACAGGCTAAAAATAAAAACAAATTTAAATTAAAAAAACAAAGTGAATAGGCTTTCATGGGAAACTGTCGGGGCTGCATGAATGCCTAGCCCAGGGCTCACTGCCTGGCCACATGCTAGAACTTATAACCAGCAAGGGAGCTTCAGAAAGCAGTCAGGGACCCAACATTTGTGACTCAACTGGTCCAGGAGGGACATGGTCAATAGCAGTTCTTAACGCCCAGGTAAGCTGTAGGTAGAGGAAGGTAGGAAATACCACAGGAGCATGGACAACACCACTACAGCGGGAGGCTTGGGGGAGTGTCTGTGAGGACACAGCAGTGTGACAGACACTTCTCTGGTCTGCAGGTAACATGCCTCAGGGTAGGACAGGGGGTCACTGAGGGCTGCATTCTCAACTGCCACCTATGATTGCTCAGTGGCCAAAGCATTTCCATGCCTTTTTTTTTTTTTTCCCCTGGGACCGGGATTCGAACTCATGACCTTGCACTTGCCAGGCAGGCACTGTGCCACAGAGCTATCTCCCCGGCCCCCCAAAGCATTTTCAAAAGTGGTTCAACTCTAAATAGAAGCCTTGAACCTACCCTTAAAAGTACTAGGTCAGAGCTCATCACTCATATAGGGAAATAGCCGTGGGAAGTTGTGGGGCTTAGGTCACACTAGCAGAAAAGCAGTACTGGAGTTTGAACCCAGGCTTTTTTTTGTTTGTTTGTTTTTTTCAGGATTACACATTTGATTGACAGGGATGAAGTAGGGAGACCACGGAAGAAATTTAGGTTTAGCTCTGCCTTATGGATAACCAAACGTAATTTTTCTAAAAAGCACACTGAAGTTTTAAAAACCACTTTTGTCAGAATACCTCATGAAACTGTTCTGTCTGTGATCCAGGAAACACACTACTTGCAGACTAGAAAAATCATGATTGAATTAGAACTACTGATCCAACCTTAGCCTCCTCCTCCAAATCACCTGCTTCCCACATCTCAGCATCAAGCAGCAAAGGGAGGAATCAGCATAACTGCCAGGCCAGAGGTGGGCCTGCTGGCATCCGAGGCACACTACTCTTGGAGCACTAGGTCTTACAGGGGTTCCTGAAGGGCATCAGTGCCCAATACCCAGCTGAGCCACAGGTGTCAATCATCCTGTGACCACCAAATGGCCGAGGCACCGCCCTCTTGGGAGAGATCCACTGACAGAATCCTGTTAGACTAACCAGAGGGCTATGAGATCATGCCAGGGGTTCATCACCCTCACCAACCCCTAAATCAGTCCTTCTGGACCCTCTTCTGCCTTAGTAACATGCTTCGGTTGTCCCCATCAATGCTGAACCTAGGCACAGAATTCCATGTTGCCCCTTTTACACCTACTTTTCAATTCATTTTCATCAGCTGACTTGGAGTATGAATGTGCTTCTGTTTTCTAAAAGTGTCAAGCCTGCTGCCTGATTAAAGAATAAATCTAAATTCCTTGGGTTTATCTCTCATTTTCTTTCTTTTTTTAATGTACTTAGTACAGGGTCTACAGGGTCCCACTACACAGATTGGACTTGTAGTGAACCTTCCTGTTTTTCAGCTTCCTAAGTCCTGGGATGGATTACAGGGTGTGCCACCATGCCCAGTCTCATTTGCTGTCTCAGCGTACCCTGGGGGTGGAACCTGTAGGGCAGGCCCAGGATTCAACCTCCAGCTTCTGTGTCTGCCTAAGCAGGGTCTTTAATTCGCGGAGCTACCTGGCCAGCCCTCTCTCTTCTTTTCTGCCTTTTGATGTATTCTTGTAGGGTTTTTCACCAGTACGGGTCTTCCGATGTTCTTCCACTGACAAAAGCAGAGACAGGGAAAAATAAAATCTCATCTGTAGGCTTAGGAGCCAAATGAGAGAATAAAAAACTGACAGCTGGCCTTCTTTGTGGGCTCGCCTCCCCTCGTTCCCCTTCCCTTCTACCCAGGAAATCTGTTGAGACCATGATGATACATGGGGCTTCCTGATAGTGGGGACGCTCAGGAGGGCCCTGTTGGAGGGTGCCCACCCGGCAAGGTTGTCAGGGAAGTGGGTGGGGTCTCAGAGACAAACTGACATGGATATGGACTCCATCTAGCAAAGGCTTCTCCTTCTAGAGCTTCTCCCCAGCATGGACCTTCTGATGCCGGATCAAGTGTGAGCTTCCTCGAAAGGCCTTGCCACACAGATTGCACACATAGGGCTTCTCTCTGGTGTGGGTTTTATAATGCTCGATGAGAGCGGACCTGTGCCTGAAGGCCTTGCCACACTCACAGGCATACGGCTTCTTGCCAGTGTGGATCCGCTGGTGCTGAATCAGCGCAGAGCTGTGGCAGAAGGCCTTGCCACACTGGCAGCACTCGTAGGGCTTCTCCCCAGTATGGATCCGCTGGTGCTCAATAAGTGAGGAGCTCTGGCTGAAGGCTTTCCCACACTTATGGCACTTGTAGGGCTTTTCACCAGTATGGGTCTTCCGATGTTCAATGAGGTTGGAGCTCTGGCTGAAGGCCTTTCCACACTCTTCACATTTATAAGGTTTCTTCCCTGTGTGAATCCGCTGGTGCCGGATGAGGTGGGACCTATGACAAAAGGCTTTTCCACAGAGATCACATTCATGGGGTTTTTTTAGAGTGTGGATTTTCCGATGCTGGCTCAGGCCTGAACTCTGGTTGAAGGATTTCCCACATTCCTTACACTGATAAGGTCTCTCTCCTGTGTGAATTCGCTCATGTTTTCGGAGGCTGGAGCTCCGGCTGAAATCCTTCCCGCACTCCCTGCACTCATAGGGCCTCTTCCCGGTGTGGATTTTCTGGTGTTGTGAGAGGGCTGAGCTCTGGCGGAAGGCCTTCCCACATTCCCGACATTCATATGGCTTCTCGCCAGTATGGATGATCTGATGGCGGAGAAGATGAGAGCTCTGGCTGAAGGCCTTGCCACACTCGCAGCACTCGTAGGGCTTCTCCCCAGTATGGATGACCATGTGTCGCAGAAGGTGTGAGCTCTGGCTGAATGCTTTCCCACATTCACGACATGCATAGGGCTTGGCTGGCTGTGGGGTTCTGTGAGGCGCATTAAGTTCCAAGTCTCCCCTGTCTGCTTCTTCATGAGCTTGTGGACTGCACTCTTCACCACGGATGATCTGACACACACTGATGTCAGGTTTCTCAAGAAAGGCTTGGCCAAATATCTCCTCATCCTGGGGTCTGGTTCCTGAGAGGATACTCTGAGGCTGAACAGGGCTGGAACAGAGACTGAAATTCCCCTCATAATCCTCATGTTCCAAGTCTTGATCCCCCAGGGGGATCTCCTTGTAAATAACAGCCATTTGTTCCAAACCTCTTTCCCGAAGAAAAGGGTCTCCCAGGTCTTCCCCTGGGAAAAGATCTTGCTGTGTTTCTAACCTGTCCTCAAAAACAAAGGTCTCACTAAACTTGGTTGCTGGGGGAACCTCCATTGTGACTCTCAATTCCAATGACTCTGTCTTTAAAAATACTCCTCTCTGAGTTCCATTCACTGTTCTTATAATCTGAAAAGAAAACAAGGGATGTTGTCAAGTTAGTAACTCAGATATCTCATAGGTGCCTCCTTCCCATGTTAGAACCTGTAACAGAACAAATGAGTTAGGCATGATGGCATATGCCTATAACCTTAGCAGTCCGGAAAGCTAAGCCTGGAGGACTGCAAGTTCAATCCCAGCCTGGACAACTTAGTTATTTCACAAGTTCCTGCCTTAAAAAATAAAAAGGTCTAAGCTGGGCAGGGTGGTACATGCCTAGAATCCCAGCACTCAGGAGGCTGAGGCAGGTTTGCTGTAAGCTCAAGGCCAGCTTAGGCTAGATAGTAAGTTCAAGGCCAGTCTGAACTACATATCAAGACTCTATCTCAAAAAAAAAAAAAAAAAAAAACCCAGAAAAAAAAAGGTTTTGTGATGCAGCTTAGTGCAAATCACCTGTGTTCCTCAGTACTGTTTGCATGCACGGGTACACACACACACACCCCAAGCAAGAAAGAAAAAAGATCAAATAAGTACAGTATAAGACAGCCTTGGCCTTGAGATAATCTCAAATAAACTAGAGTCAAATTTCATTTATTAGAAACAACCAGAAGGAAACCACAAAATCAAGTGCAACAAGAACATGTCTAGACTCAGTGTTCACAAAGGTGGTCTAAAACAGGAAGTGGAACCATTGTGGAAAGGAGGGTAAATCTCTGGTGACTGAATGATGCTGGCAGTAGGATTTTTGGGAAAGACAAAAAGTACAGCAGCACCACAGCCAGCAGGTACCCAGCCAGAACTCCCATATCAGCCAAGAACTTTTCATCCTTGCCCAATCCAATCTGTCCAGTCCACTTCCTGAAACCACCTGCAAGCCATCTCTCCCCTTTGTCCCCATCACCATTGTGCATCTCAGGTCTCAGGGCAACTCACCAGGATGCATTTCAAAAATCACCTCTTAACTGGCTGCCTGCCTCCAACTGCTACCTTTCTGTGCTCTACACTAACACAAAAGTCAAATACCCAAATACAAGCCTTGATCTTGTCATTTTCCTTCTTGGGATCTCTCAACCGCTCAAATCCTGCCCCTATTCCTTCATATCGGACTCCTCCAGCCTTGTCTGCTGCCTCTGTTCCCTACACATTAATCTTCTTTCTAGCTTGACAGTTCACTTCCACTGATTTGTCTACTCCTAAAAGGGCCTTTCCCTGCTCCTGGTCAACTTTCCAAGCTCAAGCCCAATGTCCCTCTGCCTCTGCTCTCTCAGACTCGTGGCCATCTTGGTGCGCTGAGGTGCTGGTTGCGCCCTGTCACAGCACTCACCAGCCTGCATATTTACAAGACTGACCCCAACATGAGTCTCACACTCCCTAAGAGCAAATTCTGTGCTCCTTTGATTGTGGAATTCCCAGTCCCCAACACAATAGCACAACCTCAATGCACACAGTGGTGCACTGGGAGGAAAAGCCATTTGCTTTTATGCCATAACTATCACACTTTCTTTTTTGTCAAATAATTGTTTAGGATATGTAAATAAATGAAACAGACAAAAGCATCCCTGTCCCAGTGGAAGGGGGCTGTTTTAACAGGGACAAGGAAAGATGCTGGAACACCCATCCAGCCTCCTACTCAGAGACCCACTCAGAAATGTCTGTGCTAGGGGCCGGCGAGATGGTTCAGTGGTCTAAAGTGCCTGCGTAGGAGGGCTCAGGCAACTGCAGGGACTGCAGTTCGATCCCCGGCACCACATGCTGCGCCAGCGCCACCACCAGGGCAGGCTGAGCCAGCCACGAAATGAATGAATAAAGAAACAAACAAACACAACAAGCAAACAAATAAATAAATAAAATTAAAAAAAAAGAAAAAAAAAATGTCTGTGCTAGAGAAAGAAGTCCTCGAGTGATGTGATAGCAATAACAAACTGCTCATGCTTATGAGTACCTATTATGTGTTGGACAGCACTAGAACTTCATAAGCATATCTTACATTTATTTGAACATGGTCTGCTTATGTAGCTTAGGATCTTCTTGAACTCACTGTGTAGCCCAGGCTGCCCTCGAACTCACAGTGATCCTCCTGCCTCAGCCTCCCAGAGTGCTAGAATTACAGTTGTGCACCACCACACCCAGCTCAGCCTGTGGCTTTTCAACCTCTAGTCCAGTAAACTTCCATTTTCACCTGGGTCCTCTTCTAGTTTCATACCTTCTTTGTCTGGTTTACAGCCTCTGTCCTTAGTAGGTCCAACTATGGGTGTCTCTTCAGTTTGTCTGCCAGGATCACACTCCTCACACCTACTTGTTCAGTGGCAATCAGTAGCTGATTCCCAGCCTTCTTTGCCAATTCCTCCCAAGATGTGAAATGTTGGCCAGAAAAATCATAACTATGCACACATCAAGACTGATTTCAAGTTTCCAATTTCAGCTGAGACCTCAGCATGCAGTGCTGGCATCCAATGACCTCCTTATTGCCAAATCCCTTTCTTCTCAGTCCTCACCTTCCCACCCTATCTGGCATTGCTCACTAATACCTCCTTTTCCACAGTCGACATTTTAGAAAGTGCAAATTGGCAGCGTGGAGATCCTGCCACATATACGCGTTTGGTTTGGCTCTCAAAGAGTTGGGTTTTTCCTTAGTTGCCAATATTTATAACGCAGGAAGTATCTGGTGCCGTCTTAAAAATCTGGAAGACGTCACAACACAGCTCCATTTTTCAATAATTCACGCTGCCTACCTGGATGTCGCAAGTTCTGAGTTTGCCGCTACAGCTCCCCCCGCCCCAGCCCCTTCTTTATTCCCTTGGTTTCTGAAAGTTTTCTTCTCAATCTCCATGTACCGTGATTCCTCCTTCTTGGTATGTGTGGATTGCAAATCTTCCTCCACCCACCTGTTACATCCGGGTATTTCCCATGTTCTCTCCTTACAGATTCGCCATTCCCAGTATGTAGTAGCCCCAACATGATTCAGTCTACATTATGGATAAAAAGTTGGCAATCATTTAATCTGCGCCAACGTGTTCTACATTTATGGAGGAAAAAGCCACAGGTCTGGAATCCCATGCTTCTCTCTCGGGGCCTCCTCCAGCTCTTTCTGCATCGGTCACCCATCTTCCAGGGTGCCACCACCCCACCTGATCTCCAGAGCCGGTGCACTGGCAAACCCTCAATGTGGTCAGGGTCTCCTGGCTAGAGACACGCGAGCAGCCGCAGAGCCGCATACGCTGCCCAGATGGCGATGCGACGCCTCTACAGTCTTCCCACCAACTGAGGACACCCCTACGAGGGCTACCAGAGGGACAGGTAGTCAGGTGTGCTCAGGTCACAGACGCAGACGTGCAGCCACTCACCTGAGGTGGGGCGGAGCGGCGCACCTGGGCTGGGGCGGGGCCGCAGGCGGGCGGGGCGGGGCGGCACCTAAGCTGCTCCAACCCGCGGTCGTCTCGGCCTCGCTCTGCAGCTGCAGCTGACGCGAAGCCCGCGGCCGCCAGAGTACCTGTAGTCCCGCCCCCAGCCTGCGGGCACTTCCGGGACCGCTCTAGGCCGCGCGGAGGTCCTGCTATCTCGGTGGTCCTAACGTGCTGAGCCGGAGGTCCTGTAAACGACCCAGAAGCTAGGGTGAAGGAGCCGGAATCAGACAGGTCTCTCTGATGAGAAGAGTGCAACTGGCCATGGAGAAAACTGAGCTGGGCCGCTATTGGCCAGAGTGCAGAAGAAAAACCGGCCAGGAAAAATGGGCGTGTTTAGGCCACAGGCCCGTGCTGCCCCGCTTGGGGACTTTGTGCGAGACAGGGGCCACCCAGGAGTCTTGGGTTTTCAGAAGAAGAGAAAAGGATCCTCAAAATTCTCAACAGAGAAGTCCTGTTTGCATTCTCCCTCATTCAAAAGTAACCCTGGTCCTCTCTCCCCTGTCCACTTTCAGATTGGCAGGTGTGGCTGGGACTCTAGTCAGGATCCTGAAGACTTATTTCTACGCGTCTGGTGTTAACCTCCACATGTGAGACGCCTCTAAGGGGCACCAGAAAGGAAGAGGGATGTGCTTGTTTTGTTTTGATGCTGCTGGGGATCTGTCCCAGGACTGCCTGGCAACTAGGTAAGTGCTCTACCACTGAGCTACTCCACCCCAGACTGGGACTATTTTGCAAGCTACGCATGCTCCAGTGCCACACAGCTCTGCCTCTGATGGCAAGACTTGCACTTTCATCCATTTCTGTGCCCCGCAGCCCATAGCAGCTCAGGTGTGGTCACCCAGCCTGTTGAGAAATCTTTCCCCCAAGAGATATCAACCTAATCACAGGCGACCAATAAAACACACTGCTGGGGAGGGATACTACCCAGGCATCTGTCCATCTCCCTTGCCTCCCTTCTGTCTTGGCCTCAGGTGCCTCTCAGTTCCCTCCACACCCCATGCCCCTTACACACACCTGCCTCCCTGTCCCATCAATGACCCATGGGACCTTTTGCAGACTCCAGGTGGGAGGCAGGGGCTGTCCCTCCACAAGCCATCAGGCTTTGTGGGGACCAGCCTCCACAGATTGTGTGAGCGTTGGACCACAATCAGCCATGCACAACTGGGGACAATAAGAGCTGGTTCCTTTTTCTCCCTCTCTAGTGTTTCAGGTCGCCGGAAGGCCAGGCCACCAGGCTACCAGGCTGAGTCCCTGGGGACAAGGGCAAGGCTGGGCCACTCCCCAAGCGTCTCAGGTGCTTCCTCTTCAGCAACGATCCTACACACACTCCCAGACCAACTACAGTAACATTTTTGGCCAAGAACTCATGCCCTTCATAGTAATATTGAATTTTATTAATCCATTGTACAGAGAAAGAAAGCAAGGATCTGAGAGGGAGGGGTACCCAAGTTCAGGTATAGAAATAGGCAGAAGGAGGCATTCATCCAATACTGCACCCCTAGGGATCAGAGCTGTAACCAACAGAGCAGTAGTAATCAGCGTCATCCTCGGGCTGCACTGGGCTGATGGTGAGGATACACGCATTGTGGGCCATATCCTTGGCAGCTGAGAATCGATCCGGGATATCATCAGACCGATGGAAGTCCTCTTCCGAATGGTAGTAGAGAAGGTATCGAGGGGCACTACCTGCCCGCTGCTGGTACCAGGACACTCCATAGTCTGCAATGTTGGCATGCTGGGGGATGAGTGTGCAGGAAAGTTGAGCCACTTGGCCTGGGAAGACCAGCAATGCATCCGGCTGGGCCAGGGCTGGCTGGGAGACTGAGAGATACAAACCCACTGAGGCCAAGCCTGGATCCCTTCCCTCCTACCCCTTCCTAGGAAGATTTGGTCCGACTACAAGGAGATGCCCACTTCCATAACCCCATGCCATGGGATTGGCATTAGATACAGCACAGGAACCCTGATTCCATGTGACTTGCTTACCCTCTCTAAGCCTCCATTCCCTTTTGTGAATGAGGGCTTTGAAGTCACTACTATATCACCATTAATGCCTGGTCCCCCAAGAAGCCATGTTCACTTGAACATAAGAGCCTCACTCAAGGTGCTCCCATTGCTCACTTCCCTCTCTCTGCAGACTTTTTCCCCCTGAGTTTCATGACTCTTACAAATCCTGACTACAAGCTGCCAAATCCCAGGAGACTCTGGAACTATACGACCTATCAGGTCAGTCCTAGGCCACTGCCACTGGGGACTTTCTTGAGGATAGGTCACCTTTGAGGCCTGTGAAATAGGGACCAGCCTAGGAGACTTTTCTCTGTGAAAAATTAAGGTTTTAGATTCTGTTGTCCTTAAATACTCCAAGGATGAGTCTGAAGGGACCTTAGTGACCTTTTCATTATCAAAGGAAGACACCAAGGCCCACACAGGAAAGTGACTTGCCCTAGGTCATGAGCTGAGCTGCCTTGAGCCAGTCTCCCCCTAATTCAGTCCCTTTCCCAGAACTCTTGTCCTACTCATTGATTTGCTTGTTCCCAGGGACCTCCTCAGGTCATTGCAATCTTCCACTCCACCCCTAGGTCAGCCCGGCCATGGGAGGGCTCACCTGCCAAGAAGACTCCCATCAGCAGGAGGACCAGGCACGGAGGACAGGTCATGACCAGAGGCAGAGAGGCAGGCAGCGAGATGTTCAAGCATTCAGCTGAGCTGTGTTCTGGGTGCTCAGAGTCGCTGGGCTGAGGACTGCAGGAGCACAAAAGGGCATGCAAATTAACCCATTGACTGAGGAAGCGGAGGTGCGGTGGCTAGGAGCGGTGGCTAGGAACAACAGCCTGGCCCTGTCTTCCCAAATGTCAAAGATTCTGGTACACATGGCTGTAGAGGATCAGAAACTTGCAAGTTTGAAAGTGCAGTTATACACTAGGGAGGCTGAGGATAGAGGATTGGTGTGAGTTCGAGACCAGCCTGAGCTACAAAAGTGAGTTCCAGGCCAGCTTGAACTGCGTAGTGAGACCCTGTCTCAAAAAGACAAAAAAAAAAAAGAGAGAGAGAGAGAAAAAAAGAAAAGAAAAAAGAAAGTGCAGTTGTAGCAGGAAATTGAAATCTGCTTTATTTTTTGTAGTACTAGAAATCAGCCCAGGGCCTCACACATGCCAGGCAAGTGCTGTAGTACTGAACTGTATCCTCTGAGCGCAGAATCTCCTTTTTAATTGAGGTACAAGTGGAATATGGGAAAGTGCACAAACTGTAAATAGATAAGGTCAGTGCACGCACACAGAGGGCACTGTAATGTCCATCTGGATCAAGATTTAGGACATTCCCAGCCAGGCATAGTGGCACACACACTCTGGGAGGCTGAGGCAAGAGGATTACAAATTTGAGCCAGCATAAGCAACTTAACGACTTTGTGAGATCCCTGTCTCAAAATAAATTTTTTAAAAATAAGAAAGAGCTGGGGATGTAGCTCAGTTCATTCTCAATACTGGAAAAAGTCCTAGTAGTGAGACCCTAAACACCCTGTAGACCTTTCCCTAAAAAAATACAAAAAAAAAAAAAAAAAATTACTGGAAAAAGAAAAATAAAAGGAAGGAAGAAAGAAGACAGACAGACAGACAGACAGACCAACTGACTGACTGACCAGCCAGGGATATAATTCAGCAGCATAAATACCTGTCTGGCAAGCACAAGGTCCTGAATTTGTTTTCTAGTGCTGGAGAGAAAGAGAGAGAGAGAGAGAGAGAGAGAGAGAGAGAGAGAGAGATCCATGTCTCTAGAGATATATCTCCCTCACTGTTCTACTCTCCACTTCTGCTATGCCGTGAATATAGAATGTCCCTCAAAGGCCCATAAATTAAACAGCTTGACTCCCCAGTCCAAAACAAAGGGACCAATTGACCCTGAAACCTCCAGACTGTGAGCCAAAATAATCCTTACTTATAAGTTGTTCCCATGAAGTCTTTACCCTAGCGATGGAAAGCTGCCCTAACGCCTAAGGAAGCCATCATCTTGCCTCCCATCATCTTAGATTAACCATGTTTGTAAACAAGGTACTGGTGTTCGGTCCCAGTGTTTTCTCTTGACTACAGTGTTGGTAGCCCATGAATCTGGAAAGTGGTCACATATGTGAGGGCGGGAAGCCTCCAAAACCATGAGCCAAATAAGCCTTTCCTCTTTTTTTTCAGTTGATTATCTCAGGTATTTGTCACTGTAATGAGAGCTAACTAACACACTGTGTTTTTTCTATATTCCAATGCTGGGGCGTTGCTAATCTTGATGGAACCAACACCCTCCACAAGGTTATCTTCTCTCTGGAGATACAAAACTACTATGCATTTTTCAAATATAGACCTAACAGTCCTGAGACCACTCTCCATGACTGGACTCTCACACTCCACCTGTCAATCACCCAGGTCCAGTTGTCATACTATTACAAAACAACCCTATGTCTCAGAGTCTATTAAAGTTATTTAGTCTAGATATATATGTGTGTGTGTGTATATATATATATATATATATATATACACACACACACACACACACATATATATTATGGCTGGCTCAGCCTGCCCTGGGGGTGGGGCTGGCACAACATATGGTACCAGGGATTGAACTGTGGTCTCTGTGGTTGCCTAAGCAAGTGCTTTAGACTGCTGAGCTATCTCACTGGCCCCTAACCTGGACATTTCTAAACCTGCCTACCCTGCCTTGCCCTCTCCTTTCAGCAGAAATCCCAACAAAGGTCTCTGCCCACACTTCCTCCCTCTCCCTCTGCCTCCTGACCAATGGTAGTGTTACCTAGTGTAAATCCCCATTGCCTGGGCACTTTGTCCTTTTGGGAACAGAGTAACATATAATCTTGTCAAGAGCACCAGTCTCCTGATCTGTTGACCTCATCATCCCTGAAAAACACAATAAAAAGAATCAAAACAGCATACTCTCATTTGTCCCCTAGTGTAGTCTCGACAGCTGATAGGCTGCAGGCACCATGAGGCTGACCCCAAGCTTGCATTGTTCCTCTCTCTCCAGCATCCCTAGAGCTGTGATTACAGGCATGTAACACCATGCCTGGCCTAGAGCATGTCTTTGGCCACGCATGGAACACTGTTAAAACAGCTATGACATAGAAATGTACAAACCCTGTAACCACTACTAGAAAAATATAGGTCCCTCTGGAAACTGGCACAGCTGCAGACTTGTCAGCACTGGGTGGGAGCTGCCTTTCACTATGATGTCTACTATTGGTGTAGGAAGAACCAAAATATATGTGTAAAGATGTTGTGTAGTGTGGGAACTCATTGGTCTCTTGGTGTGCCCCAGGCAGAAACAGTGGCAGGAATGAGGAAAGATAGACAAGAGACAATAGCTGGATTCAGGTGGAAGCCTCGCTGCCTGATGGGCAAAGAACTTGAATAATAACAATAGGAGGGTGGGTAAGGTGGCTCAGCGGTCTAAAGCGCCTGCTTAGGCAAGCTTAGGCAACTGCAGGGACCGTGGTTCAATCCCCAGCACCACGTGCTGTGCCAGCCCCACCCCCAGGGCAGGCTGAGCCAGTCATAAATAAAATAACAACAAGACGGGCATTTGTTTATACCTTTGCAAAGGTGTGGCACCAGGAGATGTAACAGAGGGCTGAGGAGATATCTCAGTAGCATAAGCGCCTGCCTCAGAAGCACGAGGTCTTGAGTTTGATCCCCATACCAAAAAAAAATAAAAATGCAGCTGCATATCAGGTAGAAATTGTTTAATGCCTGGAGTAAAAGCTTCTACATTCTGTTGAAGACGTGCCTCTATCTGCCATTGTGATATGTTCTCATCTTGTGCACTGACTCACTTGAGGGCCTAGCCCTGTCTAATTGCCTAGATTTCTTTCTTTTTTGTTTTGTTTCTGGGGTGCCAGGGATCAAACTTGGAACTTTGTACTTGTCAGACATGTGTTTATGCCACTGAGCTATATCCCCAGACCCTAACTGCCTGTATTTCTACCTAACTTAGCTGCCTTAGTCATTATACTATTATAATGACTTAAAATTTTAAAAAGTACTTAGAAGAAATTGGTGATGACCCTGAGTCCTTTTTTTTTTTTTTTCCCCCTAATGTATTTAGTACCGGGTCCACAGGGTCTCACTACACAGATCGGACTCATAGTGATCCTCTTGTGTTCAGCCTCCCAAGCGCTGGGATTACAGGCACGCACCACCACACCCAGTCTCATTCGCTCTCAGTACCCCTGGGGAAGGACCAGCACGGCACATTGGGAATGAACCCCAGTCACTATGCCTGCTTAAACAGGTGCTTTAATCTGCTGAGCTATCTGGCCAGCCCAACCCTGAGTCTTCTTAAGGTAGGATGTTGAAGCTTTTTTTTTTTTTTTTTGTCTTTTTGAGACAGGGTCTTGCTGTGCAGTTCAGGCTGGCCTTGAGCTCACTTTTGTAGCCCAGGCTCATCTCAGACTTGCACCAATCCTCCTGCCTCAGCCTCCCAAGTGCTGGGATTACAGGCGTGCGCCACCATACCCGGCTGTTGAAGCTTTTTGGATGTTGGAACTGTACTTGGCTTTAGACCAGCTCCAGACCAAGGCAGACAGATTTATCCCTGACATATACATAGTTGCTTTGATGCTATAAATTAGAGTAGTGGGCTAGGGAGATAGCTTAGTGGTCTAAGCGCCGGTTTCATCCGTGGTACTGAATGCTGTGCCGTCCTGGAGCCCTGAGCACACCCATGCAGGCCACCTAGACCAGGCATGGTGGTGCACACCTGTAATCCCCAGCCCTGGGGAGGCTGAAACAGGAGGATCACTACAAGTTTGAGCTGTGTAGCAAGACCCTGTACCAAATAAATAACAGATTTAAAATAAAATAAAATAATGTGCATGAGGGAACTCACTTTAAAAGGAGAAACTGTATAGTTGTAAAAGATATTAATTTGTATAAAGTAACTTGCTCTGCTAAAAACAATGTTTTTTTTTTTTTTGAACTGAAATGATAAACATGGTGGTTGAAAAGTGAAAAACAATCTAGTAAATGTATTCTTTTTCATGTTTTTTAGCGAACAATTAACCACTAAATCATACATTTGATACTTGGAATTGTTTCATAAATGATTTTTGTTAAAAGGTGATTGCTTTTGCCTTTATTTTATAGTGCATAATGTGATCAAGTTTTAGTTGGGTTTCCTATGAGACCGCTTAATACAAAAACCACAGAAATGGTACCAAATGTTTTAAAAGTAGTAAAGCTATATTTTCTGTCATCATTTCTACAGTTGATTAAAATTAGTGTTTTTCTAATTTTAGTGCAGCTTAAGAATTCTTAGAATGTTTATAAAAGATTCTAATTCTGATAAAGTTTCTAATTTTTCTTTGTAACTAAACGTGGGTTTTACAACTGAGCTATTTCAGCTAAACAACATAGCTAAATATTAAACCTTGAGAAGAAATGGCTTATATAATTTCTGAAAATTATATCTGTTCTGAGCACTACCTTGGGGGAAGTTATAAAGCCCTTCCCTGGCGCCCTCTCCATCCCTGAGACCTCTTTAAGGATCTCCATGACACAGAAGATGAACTCCCTGACAGTGGAGTGGTGACTCTCAGCACTGTGGCCCCAGGCCTGGGAAAGCCTTTCTT
Organism: Capromys pilorides; assembly: GCA_004027915.1. Lineage (NCBI taxonomy): Eukaryota > Metazoa > Chordata > Mammalia > Rodentia > Capromyidae > Capromys > Capromys pilorides. The sequence continues at coordinate 35,085 of PVKN010001982.1, forward strand.
TCCTGAGTCTGACCATAAGCACTGGAGTCTTCATACTTACGACTTCCTGAGTCGTGCTCTGTAGGTCCGGGTCCCCAGAGGAGTTCCCCATGGTGCATACCTCCTTCTACCAAATGGAAACACCGATGTCATCCAAAGGAAAATGCTCACCGCCCCCTCCCCCCATGAAAATAGGTTTACTGGCAAGCCATAGAGAAGACCCAGTCCTCCTATCTTGCTGTCCTGTGGGTTGCCTAAGCAAGAGGGTATCCGCCTGACACTGGGCGGAAGCATCTAGTAGAGGATCATAGGAAGGTAAGGCAGGAGACAGAGCACAGAGACAGAAGAGAGGCAATAGGCAAGGAGCGGAAAAAAGAAAGAGAAAAAAGTCAAAGGATGAGCACACAAAGAAGCAGAGAAGTAAGGTTAAGTGTGAGAACAAAGAGGAGTTAGAAGGGGATAAAGAGGGACAGGTAAACATAAGAGACAAAAAATATGGCAAGAGCTGAGGAGAGGGCTGGGAGTGTAGCTTAATGGTAGAGCACTTGTGTAGCATGCTTGTGGCTCTGGGTTCAAGCCCCAGTACTGGAAAAAAGAAAGCGCTGATGGTAGTTGTTATGGTTTGTGCATAGGTGTCCCCCCAAAGCCTCCTGTAGTCATGTGGTGGCTTCTGGAATTTGTAATGATTGTGGAAAGGGGTGCCGCACCTCCCCTGGGGCAGGTGATTTGCATTTCAATGTAAGGAGGAAGAGAAGTTAGCTGCTTGAGCTGCTGCTACCTCTCCCTGCTCTCTTGCTCTTAGCTGCTGCCATGGAAGGCTGCCCTCTGCCCTGTGCCACTCTGCCTTGGAGTCAGCTGAGTATGGACTGAAACCTCCACTAACTGGTGAGCTAAATAAACCTTTCCTTCCCTCATTTTGAGTGTCAGGTATTTGTCCCAGCAACGAGAGAAGAGTAACGAAGACAGCAGTGAAAACAAACAATAAAAAAAAGGGCTTGTGGCACACGGTGGACCCTGGAGATAGCAATACAGTGCAAAATGGTGAGGACATGTTGGAAAACACATTGGCAGTTTCTAATAAACTGACACTCACTAGATAACCTGGCACCTAGAGAAATCAAAACCCGTGCCTTCCGCAGGCAAATGTCTGTACAGGCTTTATTTATTCATTATCTCCAAAACCTGGCAACAACCCAAAACAATAGCAGATGAATAGACTGACAAAGTGTAGGACATCGGACAGTGGGACACCCCTCATCAACAGGAAGGCAACTATACACTGAACCTTGAGATGCATCCTGCTAAACGAAAGAAGCCAGACACAACAGGCTCCATACTGTGTGGTTCCATTTATATGACATTCTGGAAAAGGCAGGCATAGAAAAAAAAGCAGTGAACACCAGCAGCAAGAGCTATGTGAACCTACATAACTCAAGAGAGATTTTCTACAGACAGATTTATTTGGGACTAAAGTAACGTTCCAGTGGGCATACACAGACACCTAACAACCTAGGAGTGTATCCAAGAAGATTGAACCAAAGGCCAGTTTTTTTTAGTACAGGGTCTACAGAGTCTCACTACACAGATCGGATTCGTAGGGATTCTTCTGTTTTCAGCCTCCCAAGTGCTGGGATTACAGGCACAGGCCCCCACGCCCAGTCTCTGTCGCTGTCTGAGCATGCCCCGGGGGACAGGGCCAGCATGTCAAGCCGGGGATCCAACTGACTGCTCTTCCTCAGCAGGTGCTTTAGTCCGCTGAGCTATCTGGCCAGCCCCCAAAAGGAAGGTTTGAAAGGTGAAATGGATATCATAAAGTATTTTGCAGCAATAATGCTTGGCTACAAGTGTCAGTAACAAGGGTGGCATCAATCCAAGACTAAACACACAGTCACCAGGCAGATGTCCTCGCTGAGGTGTTGCTGTGTGAGCTTGTGGTGGCCTTTGAGCAAGACTGTGGTTCTGGCAGGGAAGTTGTGCATAGCTCTTGTTGTCAGATACACAGGCAGAGATTTTTCTTCTCTGACCTCCCAGCTTTATTTGTTTTAGGGAGGGTTGATTAGGACTTGACAAAAATGTGTGCATTTTGATTTCACTGCAAAGGCATAAAGGAATTCGGGGGTGGGGGGTAGTTCAAATGTACCATATCCTCACTATGATGGTTGGTTATACTGAAATCTGTCAGAACCAAGCTAGGAAAAAGAAAACACCAAGCTGGGCATAGGGGCACAAGACTGTAATTCCAGCACTCTAGGAACCTGAGTTACAAGAATCACAAGTTTGAGTGTCACCTGTTCATTTATCAAGCCCGTCTATAAATAAATAAATAGGCTGGAGATATAGTTCAGTGCAGAAGTAGGTTCAATCCCTAGTATCTCAAAAGTAACCCTCAAATCATTGAAAAGTTTTATTTGGAGGGGGTACAGGGAGAAAAGAGCAAGCTTTAATGTGTGCAATTTATACCTCAATAAACTTGACAAGAACAGTGATGAAAGAGTGGAAGGTGAGGAGAGAGGAGAGAGGCAGAGAGGGAAGGGAAGCCAGCACGAGGAAGTCCCTGGGAGGTAGAGTCTGCAGAGGTGGGTAAGAGCGCGACGCTGCCACCTCTTTCAAGCTGGGAGCTCGTCTCTTCCTGGTGGGGAATGTGGGCTCTGAAGTCAGCATCTGAGCATGTCTGGACCCCAGCTTGGAGCTCCCACTAGGAGCCTGATCAGAGCACTGCCTTGGGAAATGCTCGCCCTGTCAGCTTCTGTTACCCGGACACAGAGGCTAAGGCATTTCCTGCCTAGCCGTTTTAGCGACTCCCACTGCCTTGGAGACCAGCTTAGGAGCCAGGGGAGCTAGCGGCAGGAGGTCTAGGATTAGCTGAGCAGGTGGCTGAGCTGGGACCCAGGCGTAAGACCATCCAACCTTTACATGTTCCCATCTCCCCAACAGCACCCCACCCTGGAGTAAAGCTCAGCCCAGGCCCTCTCAGGCTGGGGGAGTCTGGAGGTGGAGAATCAAATCCCCCTCCAGCTGTCTCCTCCCTGCTGCTGTAGCCATGTTTATCACCGTGATGTTTGGAGGTAAGTGAGGTCCCTTGTCCAGAAAGGCGGGGAGGGGAGGGACACACTCTGAGGCATGCCTTTCTCTTCTAGGAGGTGAGGAAGCAGGGGCAGGAAAGGGTAGAGAAGGCAGGGATGAAGTTTGGAGGAGGTGGGTTTATAAGAAAAACAAGTGAGAGCCTGGAGCAGATAGCTTGAGGGGAATATGTGGGCTGAATCCTAGGCGATATTTCTTCATGGCTGTTTATTTTTTTATTTATTTTTCGTGGTACCAGGGATTGAACTCAGGACCTTGAGCTTACCAGCACTTATTCCACTGAGCTATGTCCTGGCCCTTCATGGCCTTTTAAAAACAGCACCATGTCTTTACCTTCTGGTCAGTGGTCCTCAAACTTCAGTTGGCATCGCATACCTGAAGCAGCAGTTGCATGTTCCCTGTGCCGGAGGTGCCAGGCAGGGTTGCCAGGGTCATTTGAAAGAGGCCAGTCTGGTCCAGGGATCAGATTAGGGGTTGGGGGGGGGTGCGTTAGGTAGGGCAGGTAGGCCAAGCTGGTGCTTGAGGTGTGGCCGGCCTTGGTCAGTGTGGATCATTTATATCATGGGTGCCAGTTATAAATCCTAATTATTCACAACTCAAGAGAGCTGGATGAAGCCGGGCGTGGTGGTGCATGCCTGTAATCCCAGCACTTGGGAGGCTGAGGCAGGAGGATCACTGTGAGTTCGAGACTACACTGGGCTACAAAAGTGAGCTCAAGGCCAGCCTGAACTATATAGTGAGACCCTGTCTCAGAGAGAGAGAGAGAGAGAGAGAGAGAGAGAGAGAGAGAGAGAGAGAGAGAGAGCTGGATGGAGGGCTCTTGGAAACAGTTCAAACAACATCTACCTGGACAACTATGCCCTAGCCATAGCCCTAAGGAGGGGAGAAACTGGAGGGAAAGGCAGAAGACCTTGACTATGGGGACAGTAGAAGATGCCAACTGCTCACCTCTGCCTCTACCCCTCAGCTGGCCACAGGGAGCTGGTCAACCCCTGGTGCAGCCTGGTGACCCTCACTGACCACCTGAAGCATAAAGGGCAGGTACCCCCCGATGGTAAGGAGATGAGAAGTTGGGGAGGAGCTGAGAGTCCGCACACAGAGCTGCCATCTCTGCCCAACTTCTCTCCATGCCCTCTAGCAACCATCGCCCTCTTGGCTGAGGATGGCCGCCTGGTCAGCCTGAGCGAGGACTTGGAAGAAGGGACTTCCTCAGCCTCCACCATGGGCAGTTCCCTGCTGCAGGAGCGAAGGACCTATGTTCTTGTGCAGGTTATCAGTAAGTGGAGCCCAAGACTCCCCTGCAGTGACAATAAAGTATAAGGGAAGGACAGCAGGTCACAGGCAACCCAAGGACCTACCCAGTCCCCTACTGTGCCCAGGACCAGGTTCCAACCTGACCTTACCCGATACCATCCTGTCTCCCTTGCCCAAACCAGTACAGTTCCAGAGTAGAGGGCAGGACTGGGACCATAAGACTAGTCAAGGATTCTCTGTCCTTTCCACAATCCACAGGAGAAGATGGAGTCCCCACCCGTTACGTGTCCCTCCTGGAAAACCTGGATGACTGGTATCCTGAGCTGGCAGGTGAGTAGTAGCACCAAGCCCCAGGGGGAGGGCACATCCTCTCTCCAGTCCCCAGCAGCAGAGCTTCCTGGGTCTTCCAGAGGAGCTGCACTGGCTGTCAGGCCTCCCAGTCACGGGCAACAGCAGGAGGAGACGCACAGGCAATCGGCATGGCCAGCAGGATCAAGGCACTCCGTCAAGGTCCCGAAGAGTGAGCTCACTGACATCCAAGACCCACTAGCTGAGGCCGGGAGCCCAGTGTGAGGAAGGTATGGATGCCCCGAAAGACACAGGAAAAAGGGGATCCCTTCCCAAGGGACAGACACAGATATGCAGTGGCAGATCCTCAAGTCACCCCACATACAGACCCCTCAGATGGAAGGCCTATACCTGGAGACGAATCCCATCTTGCTGGAATGTGAGTCCCTTAGGGCAAGAAAGTCCGCAGTGCTTAGATGTAGAATAGGGCATGACATGCAGCAGGGGCTTGGTGTACAGCAGTGTTTGCCTACCATACACAAGGGGCTGGATTCGATTCCTAGCATCACCATGCATCCATGTGTGCACACGCGCGCATGCGTGCATGTGACAGCTGGGAATGTGGCTCAGTGGTAGGGCACTTGCCTAGCATGTGTGAGGCACTGGGTTCCTTCTCCAATACCAGGAAAAAGTGCTGGAGGCAGCAGTCTGTGCTGGGTTCAAATGGCCTACTCCTCTGTTCCAGCAGGCCCTGTGACTCGGTACACGACAGCCAAGTAGCCAGGCTGGACTCAGATCCAAGAGGGGCGGCTCTGACCTCTGTCTCCCATGATCAGGTGCAAACAGGCAGCAAGCCAGCAGGAGTCCTCTTGTGGAATCTGGAGTTACTGAGGAGTTACATCAGCAAGCGGGGCAAGGTCACATCCATGTGAGGCATGGGGGGGGGGGAGGTGCTAAAATGTGGGTGAGGATAATGCGATCCAGAGGCAGAAACAGTGAGTGGAAGGAGCAGGTACCCCTGGAGGCAGAGATAAGGGGATCCTGCCTAGCTGCAGTCTCCAGAGTCACATGCCCTTGGTCACCCGCTAATGCCTTATCACTTCACTTTGGACTCCCCAAAGTGGTCTGTCCTTGGGTAGCTACAGTGCACGTCACAACAGGGATCCTCTCAGCCCACCACAATAAGACATCCACTCATCCACTTCCCTGACCCCACCTCACCTGGCAGACAGGTCAGCAAGAAGGCACACAACGGGCTATGTCTTAAAATAAACACTTTAATTGTATGCTTGTGTCGTGGGTTATCTGTGAGGTAAGAAACCCCATCCTTCTAATCCCAAGTACAATCTGTCGTCATGGTCCAGCTGTTGGTGAGGGAATGGGATGGGTGCAGGGCTATGGCCTGGGAGCCATGTCAGAGCTGACACATGAGTCCAAAGTAGCCTCTTCAGGGCAGAGAGCTCAGACCTGTGGGGGTGGGACACACAGGTGGTCACCCGGCTGATGCAAGAGGAGGGTCTTTCCCCCTCCACCACACTGGGGCAGAGTCTGTTTGCTCACCATGGTAGTACTTGCACTGCTTCAGTGCTTCACTAAAGCCTTCACATAGGGACAGGTCGCTCTGAGTGGTCGAGCAGTCCAGGAACTGCTTGATCTCATAGGAGCAGGGCCCCGTCTGCAACGGCTGGGGCGCAGCATGGACAGGGGCCTAGGGGGACATTGAAAGAAGCAACAGCGTCACTCAGGGTTGGTACCCACAGATGGGTTCCAAAGCTGAGGGCTGCCTGCCCAATTTTCCAGCCTGGATCCCCAAGGATCTAAGGTAAGTTGAACGACTTGGGCCCTGTGTATGCCTGTGTAACCTCTGATGCTCCATCTGTGAGAGCTAGCAGCCTGCTCAAAGCCATTTAACAGGGACTGGGGAAATAGCTTGGCTGTCTAAGCGCCTGCCTGCCAAGCACAAGGACCTGGGCTTGATACCCAGAACCACATGCAGTGCCAGTGTGGTGGTGCATGCCTATAATCCCAGCACTGGGGAGGCTGAGACAGGAGGATCACTATGGGTCCAAGCTGCCTAGCAAATAAATAAACAAATAAATGATTTTTTAAAAAGCCACTCAGCAGAAGCAGACAGGTTTTTCTGCTGCCTCAAAATGGGCATGTTAGGCAGCTGCAGGGGGGAAGAAAAGGTTCTAGAAAACCCTGTACTCTGCCTATGGTCTGCAAGAGTATGCACCCCACCCCTACAAGTTCTAGCACCTTTCTGGCTCAGCCACACTGATTCTCATGGCCCTGACCCAGACGCCAAGCAGCATTTGGATCTGGCTCAGGACTGGTGAGGCCCCAGTGAGGGACAGGTTATCATGAACAGGTACCATGGTTGCACACTACCCAGCACCCTTGGGCCCAGCAGCTACATCCTGGAGCTACTGTGAGAACAAAGGCTTGGGAAAGGCGACATTCCTTTCTGCCACTAAAGTTAAGTGACCTTGGGCAAGTCTCCGACCCAAGGTTTCACCATTTTTGAAGGACTGGTTGGTGTCAGTCCCTGCGGCCTTGGCCTCAAGAAAGAGGCAGAGAGAGCCTGCCAGGGAAGGACACTGTGCCCAGAGCAAAGTGAAACACAGCACCCTTCCAGGTCAGAGTCCTTGGCGTGAGGGCGCTCAGAATACACCAGGAAACTTCAGTGGCCTGGAGGAGTCCCGACCTGCCGCTCACCTGTTGGGCAGCAGGCTGGGCAGGCTCTGAGCTTCCCCCACTGAAGGCTCCGGTCAGGGCACTGCCCATGACATGTCCCACCGCCGAGCCCACGGCCACCCCAGCGGCGGTGGACGCCATCTGCGCCATGAGGCCCGGCTGGCCCGATGGAGCTGGGGCCGGGGCCGCTGCTGAGGGTGGTGGGTGCGCGGGAGGGTGGGCAGAAGTTGCGACCGGGCGACTGCAGGAGTAGAAAGAAGCAGGGTTAATCCTGGCCGGACTCCAGGGTTTTGAGATGCCTGGAAACAACCCATCACCGTCGCAGAAGCGGGGTTGTTGCACTCCACCCCTCCCCCTACCAAGATGGCGCTATAGCAACAAAGGTCACCCCACGGACATCCTGGGAGGAGAACCCACGCTTCCTTAACCCTGGCCCCCTGGGCCCAGTCTTCCTCACACCTGGCTGGCCGGGCGGCCACGCTGCGGCTTCCCCGAGGCATGGTAGGACCCGGACGAGATGTAATCGGCGTACAACGACCGTGTCTCTGTGTCACCGGCAGACGCAGCGGCGCTTGTCACTCTTCAGCAAGGGAGAGGGGCGGAGCTTCTGGGACACGCCCCAGGGAGGCCGCGCTCTCTGCAGCCAATCCCTTCCTCCCCAATTGCGGGTTGTCGCGCATCCTTCTGGGGTCCATGCCAGTCTCAACTGGGAAAGAGGACCTTGCTCCCTCCCTGTGTCTGGCCCGAGCTATGAGGATCATGCAGACACCAGCCATTGCCACGAATCGCCGATGCTGAAGCACAGGTGACAGGACCAGATCTTCTGGTTAGAAGGACCTCGGCGAGAGGCAGGGAGCGAGACAACCAGAGGAAAAAAGATGCAAGGTCAGTCTTGGCTCCCTGCCCCTGCTCACTAGAGCTTGCAGACTACCCCTTGGTCTCGGTTTGGAGCGGACTACAGTGAGGAAGCCCGGCAGCTGTCTATCCCAGAACTCCCGCTAGGGGGCGTCCAGACCCTTCTTTGACCTTTCCTGAATCCGGCAACCTGGAGCAGCATCCGTGGGGTTGCAAGGAAGCTCCGCTGTGTGAACTCCGAAGAAACCACCCTACCTGTCCTGTGGGGATCCTAACCACATAGACGCTGCACCGGACCCTGACAGCGCTTATGCGACATTCAGGCCATGTGTCCGTCCCAAATTCTGTGTATAACCTAAGTGCCTAGAAGTGCTTGTCCTGCGAAGGTCAAATTTAGCATAGGTGTGAATTCTGAGGTCTCCAGACTTTTTTTTTTTTAAATCCAGGCCAATCACACCGACCTGCATCCCCAGATCTTTATTGTTTTGATACAAAGTCTCACTACATTGCTCAAGTGGGCTCAAACTTGTGATCCTCCTGCCTCAGCCTCCCAGAGGGCTGCAATTACAGCTTAGGCCATCAGGCCAGGCTAAGAACGCACAAGATTTTAACATGTTGGTTCCAGGCCAAGGTGATGCCAAAGGTGTAAATTTAGTTGTTTCCCTGCTTTTCAGGAACTTGAAGTTTTTAATGTTTTTTCTTTCTTAGTGACTTTGTTATGGCCACGCTATGACCCTTAAGTGGAGCAGGGAGAAACCCTGACTTCCTTTTCTTCTTCTGTAAGATGTGGTGTATTAGAGGAGGCTGTCTTGCACCAGGAAATCACCAAGAGCAAAATCACCTGAGAAGGGGCTTGGCCACAAAGTGGGGAGCATGGGTCCCTCTAAGAAAGGGAGGGAGGACATGCAGGGACAGGTAGCAAAACGCTTCCCAACCACATACATGGTTCACCAAAGTCCTACACTCCCATGTTCTTACACCTTTCGGCCAGCCTGTCAGCAGGGACCTCCCTGCCCCAGTCCTCAGCTTTCCTCTCTCTGAAGTAAGGGTTATTACGCATCCACCTCAAGCATGGGCATCCTAGTGAGACATGTGTGGAAAGGGTGGGCCACGGCCTCCTTTTCAGAGGTGCCAGGCCTACTCTAGCCCAAAACTTTCTGCTTGTGTAATTCCTGCCCTTCTTGTTCCCATTGGCCAAGGCTTATCAGGACCTTCCTGCAGGAGGCACTCAATGATTAGTCCACCTAGCTAAGTGTACTGTTGGTGAGTAACGGCGTCCCTGTCCTAGGTTCTGTGTGAAGATGGTTGGTCTTTGAGCTCCTGTGCCTGGTGGCCTTCAGGTTCTACCAAGCATAACAGGGCATCCCTGGAGGCACTCAGTGCCACTTAAAGTAGTTAAACAAATAAATGTTTAATTTGTGTATCAGAAAATGTATAAATACCTCACCTAACTCATTTTTGCAGTATTGCTAAAATAAGGCTGAAGCAGACATTGAAATCTTTACTTTCAAAAATGAAGCACACAGGACCAGCGAGATAGCTCAGTGAATTAAGCCCTTGCTTAGGCCAGAACAGGGACTGTGGTTGGATCCCCAGCACCACAGGCTGTGCCGGCCCCACCCCTGGGTGCACTGAATGGGCTACAGAGACTAGGTATGGTAACGCATGTCTGTAATCCCAGTGCTGGGGAGGCTGAAAACACGAGGATCACTAAGAGTACAAGCTGCGCAGTGAGGCCCTGTAACAACCAAATATAAATAAATAAATAAATAAAGTGAGGCACATAACCTGGATAGGGTAGCACATATCTGTAATCCTGGCCATGAGTTTAAGGCCACCCCGGGCTACATAGTAAATTCAAGCCAGCCTGAATTATGGAATAAGACCCTGTCTCAAAAACAAACAAACAAAAGGCACGCAAAAAAGAACAATTCAAAAAGTTGAGGCATAGCTTACCTTTTAAAAGTGTAGTCACAGGACTAGGGATATAGCTCAGCAGTGCAGTGCCTGCCTGGCAAGTGCAACATCCTGAGTTTGACTCCTCATACCAAAAAAGTAGTTCCAGCACTCTGGGAGGTTGAGGCAGAAGGGTTGAAGCCTTGAGACCAGCCCTCATAGGCAAGTTTACTCTTTGGGATCCTGTCTTAATATAAATAAATAAGTAAATAAAGCCCGAGAACATAGCTCAGCGCAAAGGTCGCGAATGTAACCCCCAGTACCACACAAGCATACCCACAAAATGAGGCGCTAAAAGTAGCCTTTAGGTCTTAAAATTCTCGCTGTCTTGTCCTGCCTCGTCCTCTAGGGGGCTCTATGAGTCTTCCAGAAAAAGTGAGTTGTTTCACCCTCCCTTGCCTTACCGGGTCCAGACTGGATGCCCGCAGCCTCACCTCCCTCAGGACCTTGCCTACTTGGAAGGGAGCCGCTGCCTGGGTCTCTGCTCTGCAGAGTGAACATGATGGGGCAGATTGCCCGGTGTGATGGGTAGAGGAGAAGCCCTTCAGCACTGGGGTGCACAGCAGGATTGAGCACAACCTCCAATCAGAGACCGGGGGAATCCCTTCTGAAAGGTACACACTACCCCTCCTCTGATTCTCTCTCTTCCTCTCCTACAAGTCCCAGATAACTGCTTCTGAGAGATCCAAAAGAGCCTGTTGGGTCCTGACCAGGGGACAGCCTGGCCTTCCACGGCCCTACTCAGACACGTGTCCAGGTCCTTGCTACAGCCACCTCCCCACCCCACTATTCCCCCACCCCACCCCACCCCATCCCCACCCCCGCGAGAGCCTCTCCAGACCTCTGCTTTGCCTCCTGGTAC
>PVKN010001983.1:0-46056 GCA_004027915.1 Capromys pilorides
AGGAGAGAGAGAGAGAGAGAGAGAGAGAGAGAGAGAGAGAGAGAGAGAGAGAAAAGCAAAAGAATTTCCAGATCCTGGTGATACACTCAAAATCTATGATCATCAAAATTAAGAATCCCTTGGGGACTGGGAAGATAGCTCAGCAGTCTAAGCGCCTGCCCGGCAAGCTCAAGGACCTGAGTTCGATCCCCAGCACCACAGGCCATGCTAGCCCTGGAACCCTGAGAGCACTCAGCTGGCCACCAAAACAGGGCATGGTGGCACAGGCCTGTAATCCCAGCACTAGGGAGGCTAGGACAGAAGGATCAATACAAGTCCCAGCTGCATTAGCGACACCCAATATCAAATACATAAATAAAAGACTAGAAAGAAATTAAATAAAAAAATAGGAATCACTAATTATATACCTATGGAGGCAGTGCCTAAGGAAATCACCCTACTTTTCGTCATCTCGCTAGGATACGCTTTACCTCAGCATCCAAGACTCTATAATAAGAACATCCCGGGATGCATGCTGTGTGTCCTGGAAAGCACAACCCCCTCAGGCACATGAGCACCATTTGTGAAGTTTAGGATTTTTGCCTTCACTGGAACAATTTAATCTAACGTATAAAGCACCTAGGCAGACCCTCTGGGAAGGGATGCATGCAGAATGGGTCAAAACCAAAGGGAGGCGCTCTTGGGCATATGTTGTCTTCCTTACACTGGTACATGGGCTATGGGCTGCCCCTAGATTAGGGCAGTAAAACAATCCATGGGACTACGCCAGTTACTTAAGGGTACACAACTAGCAAGCAGCAGTAAAGGAAAATAAAAAAGAGCAATGCTGGTCTTCCCAATCCAAATTCAATGTTTCTAGTGCTCACACTGAAAACAATGTCCACTCAAAAATCACCTGCCGTCTCAGGCAGGAAGGGATTCCCCAGACTAGCAGCATTGAGGACATTTGTTCTTTGGTCTCAACATCCACCCCAGTCCAGCCTCATGGTCAGAACCTCATGCCGACGGGATTATCATACTCTACCATCGTGATGCCCAGACTCCAGATGTCCGACTTCACGCTGTATCCCTTCTGGTTGAGCTCTGGGTTGATTCTTTCAGGCTGGAAAGGAGACAGACAACAGAGGAAGTGGAGACACAATTGTGGTGACACTGGTAGCTCAATAAAAACCAGAGGTGGGGACATTACCAGCTGCCCTGCCAAGGTGTTTTCATCTGTCACCATGCCTCTCAGGCCAAAAGGACAATGCAACTACAATAAATAGCAGTGGCGCCCTGAAGGCTGTTTTTTTGTCTTCTACGTTCATCCTTTCTTAGCGACAGCAATGACTTGAGCTCCATTCACAACAAATTTTAATTTTGTGATGGAGAGGAAAGAGGATGCACATTATCAAGCTACTTTAGCCATCGAAAATTATCCTGGATAAAAACATCAACAGTCCAAGCTCAGTAAAAGGAACTCGAATGGTGGTTACTAGGCTACCATCTGATAGTCTTAGAATGCAGCGACTTTCAGCTAAACGTCAATAGGAAGTTTTTCATCTCCAAACATAAAAATCCATTTCCAAATAAAATGCGGTGCAAGTCCCAAGGCCCCAAGGTCTCTACTAATGGCCATGAGTCTTCACAGCTGGGAGCTTCCCCTGGGTCCAACTCAACCAGCTTGCACAGCTAATTTACATTCTGTTTACTATTCTCCCTTTACTAATGCTCACTTGCTGCTCACAGTAGAGAATTCTGTGCAGGCTTTAGGCCTTACTCTTACATATTTTCAAACAATATATCCCTTTTACTTGAATTTTTAAAAACACATACGTTGGGCTGACCAGATAGCTTAGTGGGCTAAGTGTCTGCTTAGGCAAGCACAGGGACTGGGGTTCAATTCCCTGGCATCACTTGCTGGGCTGGTCCTACTCTGGGGCACACCAAACCACCACCAAGATTGAGACTGGGGATGGTGGCACAGGCCAATAACCCCAGCTCTGGAGAGGCTAAAAGCAGGACAATCACTCCGAGTCTGAGCTTTATAGTGAGACCCTGTACTAAATACATTTAAAATAAAAATAAAAAATTGTTAAAAACACATATGCTATGAATGCTTACAATTTCAACACTCAAACTCCACATACAGAAATCTAATCACTGCGTGGTCATAATCAGAAATGGCGCCTTTATCCAGTGACCAGGGTGGAGCCCCTTTGAACAGGGTGACTGACTTTATAAAAGACCCCCAAGAGAGAAATTTTACCTTCTCATCACCTGAGACAAAGCAAGAATGAACCACGGAAGAACCTAGAGAAATAAGCCCTCGACACAAGACACTGAATCTGTTCAGGGTTGATCTTGGTCTTCCCAGCTTTCAAAATTCCAAATAACTAAAATTCTGTTACTTATCAGCTGCCTAGTTAATTTGCTTTTGTATAACAACCCAAAGGAGCAAAGAACATACATGGAACAAGAGATTATGCATCTCAGGCAGGAAATATGTAAGAGTACAACGTGCTGCAGAATATGTTCTTAACTCCTAGGCACATTCCAGCTTTCCACCTGCATCTGTCTCAATTTTTTACTTCCCACCCTGGCTTAGCAGGCAGTTGCATCCGAGACACCAGCCTGGCTGCTGCACTTACGGCCATGTACGGTTTGCAACCCGCATCGATTGTTTTTGCAACGGAGTCCACCAGGTAGCCGCTGATTCCAAAATCGCACATCTTCACTTGGCCCAGGGCGTTGATCAGCACGTTCGAGGGCTTGACATCTAAAGGGAAGTGCAGCCACGGTCCTGTCACTGCAGCCTGCTCTGAAGATCCATGTCTCTACCACCCGCGAGCCCGAGACTGCCCCTGGCCCTGCCCCTTCATTGGCCCAAGCTGCCCTGCATGGGGCACCCATGCTCTTTGACTCCCAGTTATACTGCTCCCAGCCACATTTTCCTTGTTTGTGTTTTCTGTGTGCCCTGTGAGACTGAAAATCTTCAAATAAAAAGCACTGCTCCCTCTACAGATGCCGTCATCTCCAGGGCTACCATTTACATAGGAATGACTTGACTCAGCCATATGCCCAGTTTAGAATGATGACCTGTTGCCCATTTAACATGGAAGTAAGTGACGAAAGAGGATGGGCCAGTGAGATGGCTCAGCAGACTAAATGCCTGCTTAGGCAAGTACAAGGACCTGGGTTCGATCCCTGGCACCACATGCCACACTGGCCACCAAAACCGGGCATGACGGTGCATGCCTATAATACCAGAGCTGGGAGACTTGAAAATAAGAGGATCACTACAAGTCCAAGCTGCATAATAGGAGCCTGCACAAAATGCATCAAAAAAAAAAAAAAAAAAAAAAAAAAAAAAAAAAAAAAAAAAAAAAAAAAAAAAAAAAAAAAAAAAAAAAAAAAAAAAAAAAAAAAAAAAAAAAAGAGAAAAACTGAAGAGGAATCAAAAGGCATTGTAACGCGATGACACATCAAACTGGCAAGCTTTGATGCCAAACTCTACCAGAGATACACCAGTGGTTACCATGATGGAATGTATTATATATAAACCCAAAGACACCAGACCATAGGGCAGGTCATAGAAGAAGGGGTCTTAATAAACAGATTTTAGAGCAACCCTGAAGACTCAAATGATGGTACCTACCCACCCATGTACCCAAAAAGGTAAAGCGCTGCCAGCTCCGGAGAGTAGAATCCGAGATCATGTTTTCCCTTTGGGACATTCTCATCAAATACATGGGGTAGGAAAATCAAAGCCATCCTAAGACCTTTACAAATTATCCTTTCTAGTTTTTCTCTCACACTTCTTGTTACAACTTTTGTTTTGCTGGGTTTTATACATGATATCTACTCCTTAAGAATTCACTGTTCTGCCACTTCTAAATTAACTTTTAAAATAAATTTCACATTGGTAAGAATTTCATGTTCTTTTCATCGATTCCGGTCCTTCCCACTTTTGCGTCCTCATTGCCTGCCTGCCCATTTTTCCAATATTAAATACAACCAACTAATATTGATAATCCTACATGTACTGTGCAAGGCATTTGACACTACACCCAGGCTCACAAAATGTAAGAATTACCTACAACATAACCACCTATTAGTATTTTCATACATTTCCTTTTTTTCTTTTTTTCTGTATTTAGAACAGGGTCTACAGGGTCTCAGTACATAGCTGGGACTTGTAGTGATCAGCCTGTTTTCAAGCACTGAGATTACAGGTGCATGCCACCAGGCCCAGTCTCAATTGCTGTCTCATTGTGCCCCAGAGGCAGAGCCAGCATGATTTATAGTGATCCTCAAACCCCATGTGCTGCATTCTGCCTAAGCAGACACTTTAGTCCACTGAGCTATCAGGCTGGCCCCACAACAACCTATTAGTAATCAGCACTTTGCATTAGTTACCTCAAAGCCTTGGTTAGTGTATCTCTTCTAAAAAGCATTTCCTGGCTATGATTTCTGAGTATATTCAATTCCATATTTTGCATTCTGTCTGTACTACTTCCATATTTGGTACTTTCCTATTTCTAAGGGCACGTTAAATAGTTTTTATATATCTCTCTTATTTCCCTTTAAAGAATTCCTATGTAATTTTTTTTTCCAGTACTGGGGACTGAACTCAGTATCTTGAACTTGTCAGGCAAGTGCTTATTCTACTAAGTTATCTCCCTGACCCTGTAAAATTTTAATAAAAACAATTTTCTTGGATAACCTCACTGAAGACTGGGTGTGGAGGTATGCGTGCCGATAATCCCAGCTCTTGAGGGGCTGTAAACAGGCAGATCACTATGAGTCTGATCTCGTAGTGAGACTCTGAACACCTTGTAGACCCTTCCTTAAAATATATATATAAAAAAGATAACCTCACCAGACATCTATTAAAATATCATATTCAAAATGATTTAAAAGTGACTGCAAGAGATGCATGGTTGGAGGCAACAATGGACATATAGGAGGATGAATGGGTGGATGAAGAGATAATAGGCCAGGAATAAGAAAGGGATGAAAGGAACAAGGGGAGGGCAAATTACTCCCTGCAGCTTCCTGCAGGAGGAAAGGGCTTCACTTTATTCTAAGGTTCTCCACGCTTCAATGTTCAAAAGAATCACCTGGGATCTTGTTAAAATGTGGCTCTGATTTATCTAATGATTCTACTCCTCTAACAAGCTCCTGGATGATGGCCAACTCGAGATACATTTTTATTACAGCCTCTAAAACCATCAGGATCAACCCACCGCTGTGCTTGGGAACAGGTAGGTATTTTATATTGAAGTTAGGTATCACACAAAGCGCATTTCTTCTTATGTGCTCAGCCAAGATAAGGAAGAGCTACACTTTGGAGCTGTGTGTGTGTGTGTGCTTGTGTGTGTGTCTGCATGTGTTTGTGTGCATATATATGCATATGTGTGTACATGTGTTTGTGGACATGTATGTGCACGTGTCTGCATATATGTTTATGTGTGTATGCATGTGTGTGTGTGCATGTGTGTGTCTGGGTATGTATGTGCATGTGTATGCATATATATGTGTGTTGTCTGTATGTGTCTGTGTGCATGTGTATGCATGTATGTTTATGTGTGTGCATGTGTGTGCTTGTATGTGCATGTGTGTGTCTGGGTGTGTGTTTGTGTGCATGTCTATGCATGTGTGCATGTGTTTGTGTGCATGTCTATGCATGTGTGCATGTGTGTGTGTGCATGTATGTGTCTGGGTGTGTGTTTGTGTGCATGTGTGTGCGTGTGTGCATGTGTGTGTGTGTGTGCATGTGTCTATGTGTGTGTTTATGTGCATGTGTATGTGTGCATGCATGTGTGCAAGTCTGTGTGTGTATCTGTGTCTGTGTCTGTGTGTAAGACTCAGGGCACTGAGCTACATCCCCAGCCATATTTTTGATGTTTGTTCTTTCATGGCAGGGACTTGCTAAGTCACTAAGCTGCTTGGACTGGGCTCAGAGTTATGATGCTCCTGCTTTGGCTTCCCAGAGTGCTGGAACTCCAGGCGTGTGCCACCAGACCTGGCCAGGCTAGACCTCATGCGTACCACAAAGGCAACTTGGATCCCTGGGCTGTGATGGAAACATTCTGGTGTGCGGCCAAGCAGGAGTATTGGGGTCACTGAAAGCGTGTCCTTCAAGGTGACTATGGGACCCTGGCCCCTCTATCTTTCATTCCCTGTGAAGAGAACAGGCTTCCTCTGCCATGTGCTCCTGCTATGATACAATGTACTACCCCAGGCCTCAAGCAGCAGGGCCAAAGGACCATGGACTGAACATGCCAAAACTGAGAGTCAGAATAAGCCTTTCTTGTTTATAAGCTGATTATCTCTGGACTTTTTTTTACAGTAACAGTGCTAATACAGCTACTTACGTAGTTGCTACTCTGTCCCAAAGGAAAGCCCCTGAGTGCTCTCACCTGGCTCATTTCCACTATTTTCCACTCATTTTCACTTCCATGTATACAAGGGAGGGGAGTGAAGGAGAGCGTCTCTAGGCCAAAGAAATTAACTCATAAAAAGCTACAACCATGGGTGCTTACCACGATGGATGACGGAGAGCTTACTGTGTAAATGTTCTAATGCTTTTACAATCTGTAAGAAAAAAAAAGTAGATTTATTTACCGCATTACTGCAATGAAATTGAATGTTTCATATATACGGGTTAATTACACATAGCTTAAGGTCACATGGTAAGGCATTTTCTCAGATTTGAGGTTCCTATCCAGGCAAGTGACACCGGAAGTTACCTAAACTCATCCTCACCCAGAAGAGAGGACTATATCTTAGAGAAGAGACAATGTCCTGTTCATCTGTCTTGTTTCTGTTAGGCCTCAAGAATTTTTGTTCTCTTCACTGTCCTGAACCTCAGTAGACATGAAGCTAGTAGTCTTTATTTTCTTTCTCTTGATTTCTGTTCTGCCCAGTTAGTCTTAACAAATCATTTGAAATATCTATAAATCAAAATTGAAATGTGGTGTAGATATCAGAATACAGACTCTGTCAATGAAAACAAATGAATGGTTTAAACACATTATGGTAGAAGCTACCAAAACAAGCCAGTGGAAGCATCCACCACACAGGGCTCAGGAGAAAATGGTACTTAGGATCCACCCCACAACGTCCTCTTCTATTCAACAGATGTGTGCTGGACAGTAGATACAGTGCAAGGAGCATCTCTTCTTACTGGGGATACAAAGACACAGCAGCAGGAACCCCCACATTTTCTTTATAGACACATCATATACTCACAGAAACCGCTATCTTCCCTAGGATATCCTCTGGAATCGTTTGGCCTTTGTCAATAACTTGCTTGTAGAATTTATCTAGTGAGGTATCCATGAGCTCCATGCAGATCCACACATCTCCCTGGAAAGCAATCAGTTCAAGGATCGTTAAAGAGGTTGGAAAAGAGAGAGGGAAAACCCAGTTTCGCATCCTGAAGAACTAACTCTTGAGTTTTACAAGGAAATATGTAGCTCTCCTTGGAGATTGCAAAGGAATCGATCAATGAGTGTGATTATCTCCAAAGAGCAAGGCTTCCGTTGTTGTTCTCCTTGGGCTCTGCATCCAAGGGTCACCTACCTCCCGGAAAAGGGCGCCATAGAACGTGACAGTGAATGGACAGTCTACTGTTCTCATGGAGACATCCAAGTCCATCAAGAGCCTTTTCTGCTCCTGGCTATTCACAGTGGCCCGGATCCGCTGGATGAGAACACACAAGAAATGCATGGATGAGTCTGACAGAAAGGCAGGGGCTTCAAGGAGTCCCATCCTGCACACAAGGTGAAAATTCACAACTACTGGCACCTTTCACAAGTCAGCGCTACTAGGGGGACCGAAAGATACAGTGGATAAATAAACATAATTATTATGGCAGTAAAGGACATCTTGCCAAATAGCAAAGGGGTGAGTATGTCCACTGCAAGGAATCTTAGTTTGAGTATTCTGAAGATTCAAGGCAATGTGTCTTTTCCTGTAACTTTTTTTAAATTTAATCATTAAATTTTATGATCACCCCTCATTGATTAAATGCTTACAGCATTTTCTGTCAAATGAAAACACTGCAGTGTAGCCTCGTCCACCTCATAATCACTGGATCTGGCACTGGGTAACATCTGACTCCTACCCAAAGTCAACATGACCATGAAATGTTTTTAATTGATTCAGGCCTCAAGACAGCTAGGACGATGCAACTAAACACACTCAAGCAAGAGGACTTTCAGAACTGCTTCAGAGAGGAACAA
Organism: Capromys pilorides; assembly: GCA_004027915.1. Classification (NCBI taxonomy): domain Eukaryota; kingdom Metazoa; phylum Chordata; class Mammalia; order Rodentia; family Capromyidae; genus Capromys; species Capromys pilorides. The sequence continues at coordinate 8,232 of PVKN010001983.1, forward strand.
GAGAAATGGGATAAATATGTTTGAAGTGTGGGGCTGTGCATGAAGGTGACTAACAGCAATGTGTCTTCTACTATAGGTTTTCTTTGGGGGGGCGGCTCAGGCTGCCCTAGGGGTGGCGCTGGCACAGCATGTGGTGCCAGAGATCAAACTGCAGTCCCCCGGGGTTGCCTATGCTTTCCTAAGCAGGCGCTTTAGACCACTGAACCATCTTGCCGTCCCTCTACTATAAGTTTTAAACATGTTAAATATCCATTATATTGTTGGATCTCCTGATTTTCTGAATAGTCCCTGTAAGATGAAAACTAATAGTTTCTTTTAGAGAGTGGGGAAATGTTTGGGAATATATGTTGAAGGTGAAAACACAGTGTAGTTGCCTGTACTACACCTGCTCGGGGCAAAGTAGCCACAGCATTAATGACTTTGCTGCTTATTTGAAGTCTTAAGGGGAAAAAAGGCAGTAGCCTCTCTTGAGGAGCACATAGGGCTAACCTGACTACAGTCAGCCTTGTGCATCCCTTGGTTTTATTTCCAGAAAGTGCCTCTCCTCCACAGACAGCAAAATCCACAGACCCTCCAATAAAATGACCTTGTATTTGCACACAGTTTATGCATTACCATCCCATACGCTTTACAATGAGTCACTTATAGTATGCAATGCATTGCAAATCCTACAGAAATACTTGTGATGCTATATTATTTAATGACAAAAAGAACATCCGGTCTATGTTTCAGAGAATTCTTTTTCAAGTATCTTGATCCTTAGCTGGCTGAGTCTACAGATGCGGAACCCAAGATTATGGTCACCAGCGGTGTTTGGAATAAACGGCAACTATAATAAAACTACTACACCCATAAGATATAGAAGGAAACAGAGAAATCATTCATTTCTACTAAGCATTTCTGCCTGAAGCAAAAACTGTCCCAGCGGCAAATAAAACCTTCCAGAGAAGTGATTCTGTCACTACCTGATGCCCCATGAGAAAAATTCTACAAACATCCAGTGTCACCAGCCTGTCACATGTTCTACCTGTGCAGCAGAGTTAGCAGAACTGACTGGAATTGATTGATTGATTGATTGATTGATTGATTGATTGATACCTGGGATCAAACTCAGGACCTTGTGTTTGCCAGGGAGGCAGTTTTGCCATCGAGCTATCTCCCTGGCCTTCAAACTGGAAAATCTACAAAAGAGACCTCCAGTTTCCAAGAACAAAAGAATTCAACTCTTCCAGTCATTTCGGACCAGGGTCCTGACCTGATAACACACTTAAGGATGTTAATTTTTTTACAGCTCGATGGCAAAACTGCCTCCCTGGCAAACACAAGGTCCTGAGTTTGATCCCAGGTAGCAATCAATCAATCAATCAATTCCAGTCAGTTCTGCTAACTCTGCTGCACAGGTAGAACATGTGACAGGCTGGTGACACTGGATGTTTGTAGAATTTTTCTCATGGGGCATCAGCTCTTCTTGCATTTACTCAAGAAATGCAGAGTGAAGCCAGATTTCTGTCCACAGATCAAAGACTTTCAATTTTCTCTGAATGGCTTCTTTTCCCAGAACAGAGACAACTGGGTCTCTCTCAATTGCAGCTTCTTAATTTTCAGGGAGAATTCTTCCCACAAGACCATAGCCAAAAGGTTGAGAAGCAATTCATGGAAAATAATAGCAAAAAATACATCAACAATACTTGGTGCTAATGAGAGAACTTTAATTTAACTCAATATTAGATGAACTTTTCAAAAGTATTACTAATTTTTTAAGTATGATGAAGACATCATAGTTGCACACACACACAAAAAAAATGAAAATGGTAGGATAAGACTTAGTTTAAAAGCCAATACAAAGCCAGGCGTGCTTGTACACATCTGCAATTCCAGCACTCTGAGAGGCTGAGACAGGAGGATGGCAAGCTTAAGTCCAACCTGGGCAACTTATTGACTTACAACAATACATCTAAAAATGTTAAAAGTGCTGGAGATGTAGCTCATCACTCGCTACCTCTGAGTGGAGGAATGAATGAACGAGTGAATGAATGAAACAATGCCTTCCGCAGAAGGCTTTTTCATCTATTTAGAGAGTAATGTTGTTCCTCGCAAATAATCTTTTCTTGTTCACCCCGTTACAGGTTGCTTTGCTTCTATGAAAAGGGCTGCTTCCGAGCTGACATCAACAAATGCGCACACCGTGTGTAGAAAGCATCCAGACCACCAGCCCTACCTTTACCGCCATGATCTGCTCGCTGGGCACATGCCGCATCTTCTCCACCACGCCATACGCGCCTCGCCCCAGTTCCACGATGGGCTCCAGGTCATCTGCCTTCACCTCAAAGTTCTGCAAGAAATTTAAAAAAAAAAGTCACCATGTAATATGAAAGTGAAAAGTACGGGCCAGGGACATAGAGCATAGCAGTTCCACGCCTACCTGGAAAGCACAAGGTCCTGAGCTCGATTCCCAGTACTCGAAACAAAAAAAGTGAAAAAGTAAACCCAACACTATCTGGTTCTCTATCTAATATTTCCAAATGTTGTAATGATTCTTGACAGTCCACAAGCTTCTCTAGCACGTGAGAGCAGCCACTGACAGCATGAAGCCACAGGAGAAGCTTCAACTCCCACAATACCCACTCGACTGGCATAGGTGACATGGAGCGTCACCTCCACCCAGCCCAGTTTTCACGCAGTGGCTCAGCAGAAGCTGGCTACAGAGCAGCTTTAATCATCTTTCTATTATGACTGCTGGCAGCTAGAGCTATACGGCATTTGACAAATGCCCTCCTAAGCTGGGAAGAGAGCTCGGCGGTCTAAGTGCCTGCCTGTCAAGCACAAGGATCTGCGTTTGATCCTGGGCACTGCATGCTGTGCTGGCCCCTGCCCTGTGCCAGCCACAGAGGCCTGGTGTGGTGGCTCACACCTGTAATCCCAGCACTGGGGAGGCTGAGGCAGGAGCATCACTATGAATCTGAGCTGTGTAGCACGATGCTGTGCAAAATAAATAATCCTCCCAAAAGAATCACCAACTTTTCTCATGCATTTCCTGAGAACCACAGCAGTCTGATTTCAGTCAACAACTCAAAACAGCAAAAGCTCTGAGAGCCATTTTGCTTAAATTTCTAACTTTTCTGACCCATCATCCCCTAAGAGTATGATACACGTGCAGAAATATAATTAGGAGTGTGACATGGCCAAGGTATGGCATGGTCAGCATGACTTCTCTCACCTGGTTTCCAATAGAAATGCAAGCCTTGGAGTCCAAATCTCTAGGTGGCCTAAGAAAGATGAAGGGGAAAAGAAGAAACGTGAGACCTTCAGTCCACTGTCCTTCCCAAATCCTAAGGGACAGGAGCAGTGTTCCTAAAGGGAAAGGTGACGCCCAGCAGTCGCATTATATAGCATCACAGTATAAATACAGTGGAGTCAGAAATTAAACACCTTCCAGTTGGAAATACTTCAGCTCTTTGAGCTTGTATTTTCTTCTTTAATGTGGAACATTTTATACTACCTTCTGGAGTCAGAGTGCATTAAGTAAGATAGTTCAGGTGCAATGCTTAGCAGACAGTTTAGCATACAGTAAATATCCACTAACTAGGATCCACAAGTGTACAGTTACATAAGTCATCATGCTCCAGAAATAAGCCTTTCCTTTCATTGAAGGCCGCCATGGCAGCTAATGTACCGTTGTTATGGTTTATGGCTAGTTGTCCCCCCAAAGCCTCACGCAATCATGGGCTGGGGACTTCTAGAGTTTGAGACCTGATTCATGATCCACTGGGATTATGTGTTTTAGTATGGATGGGATTATGGGTCTGAGTCCTTCTGGGATTATGGGTGTGGCCTAAGGTGGATAGGCTGAGGTAGAGAGCCTGAATGTAACATAAAGAGAGACAGAGAGACAGACTAAGGCTGTTGCTCTCTGCTGCCCTGGTTGGTTACCTCTGTTGCGATCGTTGCTGTTCCATTGCCATGAACTGGATGCTCTCTGCCCTGTTCCACTCAGCCTTGGGCCAGTCGAATATGGACTGAAACCTCCAGCAACTGTGAGCTAAATAAATCTTTCCTTCCTTCATTTTGAGTGTTGGGTATTTGTCCCAGCAACGAGTAAAAAGTAACTAAGACAACCGTTTCACCAGCTCTTTGCACAACTACATTTTAAAAAGAAACAACTCACAAAATTCACAGGACACAGGAATTCCCCATGCAGTCCCTTCGTTCGTAGATGGGCAAAAGGTTCAGAGATAGGAACGGCCTACTGCATCCCACAGACACCCTGCACTTCACGTCAGCATCCCTTCTTTCTTCCCAGGCTGTTGAATCAAGCCCAGCTATGGCACATGGTTAACACAGTCTTCTGTTTTCATCTCAGTAGCCAAAGGATGTTCTGTTTTTGCATCCATGGACTCCTTGTACCTTCCTATTTCTGTGGTTCCACTAACCTCTCACTTAGTTGCAATTTACTTTGGAGAAAGATATTCGCCTTTGCCTATGCACCTAATTAGGCACCTAACAAAGTTGTTTTTCTTTAAAATGAGTGTACCAAAAGTGTTAAGGTAAAAGTAACAGAGGCCAAGAAATATATTGCTAATGGGATCAAGCAAACAGAAGAGGGGCCAGGAAGATAGTTTCATGGCACAAGTGCCTGCCTGGCAAGTGCAAAGTTGTGAGTTTGAACCGCAGTCCCACCAAAAAAAAAGATTTGTTTGACTGGCAAGATAGCTTAGCAGTGTAAAGCACCTGCTTAGGAAAGCTTAGGCAACCTCAGGAACCACGGTTCAATCCCCAGCACCACATGCTGCACCAGCCCCACCCCCAGGGCAGGCTGAGTGGACCACAATAATTAAAAACAAAAGAAGAACTGCGGGCTAGTGACACAGAATCCTGGTGCTGTCCTTTGCAAGGGTAGCCTAACAAGGGCAACCCATCCCATGGCAGAACAATCTTCAAAAATTGCAAAGGAAAAAGGAAGGAAGGGTAGAGGAAGAGAAGATCAAAAGGAGAGAAAACAGACTCATTTGCTAATGGTAGTCATGTCCAATGATTACAACCACACCCCTTGCTAAATATGCATAAAGCAAGGGGAAAGAAGTAGAAATATAAACACAGACATAAGCGTGAGTCAAAGATTTTAATGGTGAGTCTTCCCTTGCCTTGAAATCTCCTTGTTATGCACAGAATGTTTTTCCATGCAAATTTAAAATAGAGGCCAGCAAGCAAAGAGCAACAATAAAACAAAAGAAAACGCGCGCGCGCACACACACACACACACACACACACGCACACACACACACACACAAATGACAGTGACACTCCAGTGTGTTGTATATTTCTGAGCAGGAAATGTGTCTTCAGAACCTTCCAGAAGAGTCAAATGTTTTAGACATCTAATATTTTTATCTTAAAATGTCTCAAGCTGTTTTCCCTTACTCAATCCAATTTGTTTGTAGTAATTACAATAATGCTTTGGAAACAAAGACAAATGCCACTGAAACATAGGCCTAATATCAATCATTTAAAAGCCCTTTGCAACTGTTCCACGCCCAACCTTTTCAAAAGTATAGAAGAGAAAAGCCACATGTGTATGCCAGGTCCATTTTCTTGCCAACCAATGAGGGTACTGGATAAGAACGCTCCCAGGTCTCATATTTCTATATTCTGTAATATTCAGCCAATTCTATCTCCTGGAAAATTATATAGCCTAAGAAGCACTTGTACAAGTTCAGTTAGTTGCAAAGCATCACCAACAAAGGATAAACAAAAGATGCCACTGTGGCCCTCGTAACCCAAAATGTTTTGAGTCAACTGCTTTGGTGACTAAGAAAAGTTGCTGATGAAATATGCATTACACCTTACACCCCAACTTAAAAGTAACACAGTGGCACTTTCCAGGTTTAAAAAAAAATAAAACAAAATTTTCAAAAAGGTTGTGATTTTCTGAATCCAAACAGCTGTCAGAAGCATGGAAAATAAAATTCAAGCCACTTGAATGTCAGCTTTGCCCTAAACAGGACAAAGAAGAAGAGAAGAAGAACATAAGAAAACTGGCCAAAGTTACGAGCTTGTTCCAGAGTTGCTCACCTAAGTCTGAGTCAGAGAACTTCCTCCCAATTCCCGACCTTCTCAAACAAAAGTGACTAATCCAGCCAAGCCTCAGGCTTTTGGGTTTGCCAAGTCTGCCAAAAGCATCAAACGATGGAGCCAGCTCTTGCAGCTCAAAGTGAATCAACCGACACTGTTCTTTCTGTTCAGAGCCAAACATACTTATTCGCCACAGCATTAAGTCTCTACAGGAAGTAAAAACTGGATAGATGTTGTCGGTCAGTTGCTCAATCCTATTGTCCTTTGGGAAAAGAGCCAAATTTATTGTAAAATTCTACCTCTGGAAGACCAAAGGATTCCAAAGGTTACCTAGTCCTAGTGTTTTACATGACCAAGCAACCAACTTTGGTTTGTTATAATCATTTAGTTCACTGGTTACTATTGTTATTAATTTATTTAATGAATTTAATTAAGCGCCCACTTGGGCCAGAGACTACACATCATCAGTTACACTACGTAGTTTCTTTAATTTTTCCAACTCTTAGAAGTATGTTTACCTCTGTTGTAATGCAAAGAATTGACACTGAAAGAAATTAAATAATTAGCAGTCATTCAAAGAGATGATGACATTAGAACTCAGAATAGCATCCACCTCTCAGGCACAGAGAAAGGGTGGTGCTTCGCTCAGCCAAGACCTGTTTGACCACACTCTCACCCAGTCTCAGATGTGGCTAAAAATACACATGACAGTCAGAGATCCCAAGTTTATCTGCGAGCTCTGCCACTTCAAAGCTGCCACCATAAACAGCCAGGAGCTATGGTTCACCGAGCAATTGTAATGAACCAGGTCCTGAGTTAGACATTTCCTATGGATTAAGACATTTAATCCTCTTCATAAGCACATCCTGTTCATTCCTATTTTTTAGAAGTGGAAGCTAAGGCTGAGTGTGAGGTAGTATATTTGCCTGAAGTATCCAGCTAGAGAAGTTCAGATCCTAAAGGTGAACCTCGGCTTTTCAGCTCCAGAAGTTGGACTCCTCTTGCCATGAAGGAGCACTGGTCAGCTCTGAGCCAAGCACAGGATACCCTCCCAGCTCTGCCATTTCACTCTCCAAGAGAGAGCAATCAAAGCTGCCTCCTGGGTCTCCCTCACAGGGTTAAATGAAATGACACTAAGCCTTTTACAGCTCAACATACTAATCTTGCTTTCCTTTTTATGCCTTGTGGTTAAACTTTTCTGCTGGGTGGTTAAGGGTAAGTTAAAGCAAGACCTATATAACAGAAAATGTAACTTTTATATCTCCTAAGGTCAGTCAAATCCCCTCAGGATTTACCTTAAAACCATGTATAGTGCTTTGTAAATTTGTTGTCAGTGTCAGCTGTCTGGACGAGTCACGGCCATTGTTTGACCAGTTTGCTCGCTGTGAAAGCCTGAGAGAATATTTTCTCTCTAGGTAACTCTCCTTAGGCACAGTATACATCATCAATCCCTTTCTTCTGTGGCCCCAAAATCTCCTTGAACAGAAAATTTGGGACACCACTGAGTTATAGAAGCTGTAAAAGGCTAAAATCAACAGCTTCCGACATTGGCCAGTTCTACCAATAACGCACTATGATTATGGACTATGTATACAACTACTTTTTCTTAGTTCAATGAGAAGACAATTTTGTATATCAATAATGACTAGAAAAATTATCACATCTGCATCCTGTGCTCTAAATACTACTACAAGGACAACAATATGCATTGTACCAATTATTGGGAATGTACTACTAATGTGTTTCGAAACTGTTGCATTGTTGTTTCTTATTAAAAGTAATAAAAGAAAAAAAGAAATGACACTAGCCTGGAAGACAACTAGTGACTAGCCAGCAAGTGAAGATACCAGAAACTGGAGTCAAAGACACACTGGCATCAGCCACTTGGGGCGAGAAAGTGCTCAAGCCGGAGGAGGACCACACACATAGACGAGAGATAAAGGAGCTCTGTCCCAGGCTGTTGACTTGTGTGTCGCATAGCAGAAAGCGGTAAGAATCACCAAGCCAACCCCAGAAACCTGCCAAGAGAAATACAAAACGCGGAAGCTATTTCTCTACAAGATTAATCTGAAACCTCAGCATTCAAATAATAATAATACGAGGAGACTGGGAGCTCAAGAGGCATGGCGTGCAGCAACAGAATGACGTTCTCAGCCTTACAACGTCAAGCAGAGAAGCATACTCGACATGCAAAGTGGAAAGTGCTTTTGGACTCATGCAGATGCCTCTTCATTGCTTCTACCACGGAAGGCTTCAGAAAGTCATAAAATATGAACCTTAGCACGCAATAGGAAAGGCAAAGCATGTGTTTTACAGGGAAGGAAGGTGTGGTGCTAGGAGGTTTATTTTAGAATGGATTTTTTATTTTGTCCTCCTCCCTGCAGTGCTGAAGATCAAATGCAAAGCCTTGCCCATGCTAGGAAAGTGTCACACCGGACAACAGATTTCTACTTTCAGCCTGGTACAGGAACAGAGTTAAAAGGAAATATTAAAAAGTTAGAGCAGCAAGCCTTGCACTGAAAATGTGACAACAATAAAATACATCTAGTTCTTAAGAAAATTGGTAAGAGTTAAGCAACACAACAGTAACACGGGGAAAGACACAAATCACCATCGGGGGAAAACACTCAGGCTATCACGATAGATCCTGCAGCAGTTGAACAGGTGGTAAAAGAAGACTGTGGCAACACTACTATTATAAATTCACCTACTTAGAGGCAATATACCAACCACTCAAAAGCCACAAATAGAGAGCCACAACTAAAAAGATAATGTAAAAATACCTATATCTATTAAAAGAAATTATATTTATAATTCAGAAGTTCCAAAAACTACCCAGGCACATTTTGCTTCACTGGAAAATCCTAACAAACATCCAAAGAATTGAAACCAATATTTACCACAGATTAAAAAAAGAACACTTACTACCACATTTTTGTGAGGTCAGTATTATCTTAACACTGAAACTAGAAATAAAGGCACAATAGAAATAATATACCAGCACAGACCAAAATCTTTCATGAACTTTGATATAAAAATCCTCCATGACAATAGGGTGTGGGGGTGTAGGCCTGTAATCTCAACACTCAGGAGGCTGAGGCAGGAGGATAGCTGTGAGTTCAAGACCAGCCTGGGCTCAAGGCTCAAGGCTAGCCTGAGCTACATAGAGAGACTGGCTCAAAAATACAAAGGAAAAAAAGAAAAGTCCTCCATGAAACTTTAGCAAGTCAAATCTAACAATAGATTTTTTAAAAATTATATCACAATCAACTGGGATTTATTTGGGGGATGTAAGATAAGCTTGATGTTTAAAAATTAATTCATGTGTTTCACCATATTAATATATCAAAGTGGGAAAACCTTCTAATCATGCCAACTGACCTACATAAAATAGTCAACACTAATTTATAATAAAAAGTCTCACTATAGTATGACCAGAGAGAAACTTCTTCAAATATAAATGGCATCTTTTAAAAAAAAAATCTATATTAATACCAGACTTAATCATACGGAAGTGAAGCTAGGCAGGAGGGCGCATGCCTGGAATCAACACCATTACTTTCCTTGCTGCTGAGACGAAACACCCAACACCCAACACCCGAAGTCCAAGAGGGAACGGCTGCTTTAGCTCCCAGTCTGTGGAGGGTCCCGTCCCTAATCAGCTGGCTCCAAGGAAGGGTGGCACAGTCCAGGGACACTGCAGAGCAGAAATGGTGCATGGCAGGCAGAAGACGGTGACAGCCAGCAAAAGGACCACAGCTGCTCCTGTCCCTTCTACCGTGCCCAGGCCGCCTGCCCCTAGGAGGGGCAGCACTCACGCCCTTCATCCTAGTGCCCTCGATCCTTCCAGTGGACCATGAGGCAAACCCAGGCTCACGCCCTCTAGATCTGGCCACCACCGGAAAGGCCCCACCTACCACTGCATGAGGCTGTGGAAGGGCATCTAGACACAGCCACAACAGCTACTTACAACTGATTCAAGGAAAATTAAATACTTAGATATAAATCTTTTTTTTTTTTTTAATTTAGGGCAGTGTCTACAGGGTGTTCAAGGTCTCACTACTAGGTCGGACTCACAGTGATCCGCCTGTTTACAGCCTCCCAAGAGCTGTGATTACAGACGCATACCACCATGCCCAATCTCAATTGCTGTCTCAGTTTACCCCAGGGGCAGGGCCACCATGGCAGACTCAGGTATTGAACCCCTGGATCCTGTACCTGCTTGCAGACGCTTTAATCCACTGAGCTATTTGGCCGGCTCTTAGATATAAATCTTAATCAATGCTAATAGAGATGATCTACATTATAAAGTGATGACATAAGAAAGTACGATCTAAAACCTTGATGAAACCCAGCATCTCATGGATTAGAAGACTTGTAACAAAGATATCAATCATACCTAAATTGACTTACAGATTAAACTCAGTTACTATTAAACATCAGAAAGTTCCTTTGGAGACACAGACCAGCTTAGTCTACAACTTATATGAAAGAGAAAGGCCTTTTGAAGAGTCAGCTTTTGTGTGTGTGTGTGTGTGTGTGTGTGTGTGTGAGAGAGAGAGAGAGAGAGAGAGAGAGAGAGAGAGAGAGACAGGGTCTTGCTATGCAGTTCAGGCTGGCCTTGAGCTCACTTTTGTAGCCAAGGCTGGTCTCGAACTCATATCAATCCTCCTGCCTCAGCCTCCCAAGTGCTGAGATTATAGGAGTGTGCCACCACGCCCGGCTTAATTTTCATAAAATGAAAAACAAAGTTGAAAAAAAAGTCACTTTACCCACTGTTAGGACTTTATATATAGCTGCAGCGATCAAGGCAGGGTGATACTGACATATAAATCAATGGGACAGAGAATCCAAAAATAGATCAAACCAAGTATACACAATTGATATTAGACAAAGGAACAAAAGCAACTTAATGGATGAAAGACAGTCTTCTGCACAAACTGTACTAGAATAACTGGAAACCTATTGGCAAAAATTATAAAGCTAATTTTAAACTTCATATGTACTTGTATATCAACTCCAAATAGTTGATGGGCTTACACAAAAACTATAAAATTTCTAGACAAAAATACAGAAAATCTTCAGGACCTAGGACAAGGCAAAAGTTTCCTACACTTGTTACCAAAAGCATGATCTTTAAGAGGAATAACTGATAAACTGCATTTTGACTAACTTTAAAATTTTTTCTCTGTGAAATATGTTTATCAGACCAGGAACATATCTCAGCAGCACAAGCACCTGCCTGGCAAGTGTAAGGTCTGGAGTTCAATTCTGGGTATAAAAGAACAGCCTTGCTAAAAGGATGAAAAAGCAAATTATACAGTGGAAGGAAAGATTGTCCTATCACATTCTTGAAAAGGTCCTTTTGTCTAAGGCAGATAAATAAGTCTCCAAAGTTAACAATTAAAAAAATCTAGTCAGAAGTCTAGAGACATTTCAGCAAAGAAAATATATGTTTGGAAAATAAGCACCTATAAACCTATTACACAAACTTCCCACTAGAGAAACTCAAGTGAAAACATACCTCTGTAGTACTATGTATCAGAAAGGCTAAACCGCAAGATATTGATAACGCCAAATGCTAACAGGGAGGCAACTAAGATACACCATGTGTACATTATCAATCAGGCTATAAAGTGGTAAATCATGCTTGGCTGTTCTTTCAAAACTGAAAATGAGCTCACCTCATAAACCAGCAGTTGTACTAATATGAAAAGTAATCTTCATGCAAGAACTCTTGTAGCAATGTTCATAGCGGCTTTATTCTTAATACTATAAAACTGTCAACCATCCACGTTTCCTTCCATGAGCTATGGTAAACCATAACACAGTGCAGTACTTAATTGTAGAGTTCTTGGTAGGCACAAACCTTGAATGAATTTCAGAAGTACGCTGAGTGAAAAACAAATCAATGGCGAAAAGAGATGTCATCTATGTCACCATCAGGAAACAACAAAATGGTAGTGGAGACCAGATGAATGACTGGTGGGCATTAGGATGGGGTTGTGAGGAAGAGGGCGGTGTGACTCCCAGACTTTTAGCAGATAAAAAGGAGTTGTACTGTGCATAAAGTTGAACATCTTGATGACAGCAGTAGTTACTGCAGCCAGAACTGATGAGGATAATAGGACGACAAGGTGTGAAAAACTGTAGTCACACACAAACACACATAACACACATGAATTTGTATGGCACAAACAGCTGCTGATGAAATCAAGTGAATTTCTAGAATTTGTGCCAGTATGTTTTTCTTCATTGTTTTAATAACCTACCATAGTTATGCACCATGGTGACACAGCATGGGGATGGCTGTAAACTTCAGTGCAGGCTGAAGGGGCAAGGGTACAGGGGGCTTCCCTGTACATTTTTGCAGCTTGTGTGAACCTGTAATTATGTCCAAATAAAAAATTTTTTAAACTGTCTCATAAAGTCCTGTAGAGATGGGCCGGCCAGTTGGTTCAGAGGACTAAAGCGCCTGCTTAGGCAGAGCGCAGCAGCAGAGGTTCGATCACCAGCATGCCATGCCAGCCCAGGCCCGAGGGCACACCTTGATGGTGATTGAGACTGGGCATGGTGGCAAGCGCCTGTAATCCCAATGCTTGGGAGGGTGAAAACAGGAGGATCACTACAAGTCTGATCTATGTAATGACACCCTGTAGACCGTGTCTGAAATACATTAAAAAAAAAAAAAGGTCCTATACAAATAGCACAGCCAGGTCACATGATTGACTCAAATCACTTGAGAAAGCAACAGGAAGAGAACTAATAATAATTACACAGTTTACAGGGCCATAGGATGGGAAAAACAAGTTATTTGGGGGACCTTCTCATACTACAGAAAACAGCCTCCTTGGTAGTAGGAATGGGAAGAACTTCCAGTCCCGGCTTCTCACATAAAGAACATTTTAACTAAAGACCAATCTCTCTGGTACCATCTAGAACCCAAGAAAGCAGACCCCCCTACTCCGGTCTGCCCCCCTACTGCGGCCTGTTTCCCTGCAGTAACACGAAGACATTTTTCTCATTCCTTACAGCAAGTTCGTGTTATTGCCTGGAAACGCAAAACCCAAGGATCTGATCTTCCCTTAGACATGAGCGTGCTCACAAGCACATCTGAACACTAGAGGGCGCCACCTCTGATGAGCTGGATCCCAGTTCAGATCTAACCCTTTCCCAAGGGCAGCACTTTGTAAACATCAACAGTGGCCTTAAGGACACCAGCTTCCATAGGGATGCCCTCTCCCTGCACTTCTGCTGGTGCCTCTACCATGACTGGATGCCTTGGAAATCCCATTCAGCCTATGCAGATGCTTGGCAGGTGTTCATGACAGTAGCTAGACCACCCCAGAGAGACAAAGATACAGAAGGACACTCCTAGAAAGGCTGGACCAAAGCTTTAACTAAAAAAAGGAATGTTCCTTTGCCTCACTTTGCCTTCTGTTTATAAGGGCCAGGATGCAGGAATCAAGATGGGGGTCTTCATCAATATCTTCCTATCTTAATCCAAGTTTTATAATAGCAGCTGTTAAGGAGACTTGTTTCTGTATTAATCCACAAGGGAAAGCAAGAGCCACCCCCCCCACAGGCCCCAGAATCTGTCTGAGGTTCTATGGGTGCTCAGCCATATAATACTCCTTTCTGACTCAGTCAATAATTGGAGAGACCACCTCCAAAGTTACTATTAGTTATTTCCAGCCCAAGAACAGCTAGTAAGTGACTTCTAATTTAAAGGGTTATCCTTCCCAACCACTTCATCCGAAGTCACAGAGTTCCTCGTCAGGCAAAAATTAAACCCCCAGTGGACATCTGTGTAGTACAATTGTTTAGGTTAAAACGCTGATCTTGCCAACTTACGTGGAACTGGTCTGAGGTTGTTCGAACGCTTCCTTTGGAATTTTAAGGCCAGGGTTTCGCTTCTTGCCTATAAGGAGAGAAATGAAAAAAAAGTCAAGGTCTATATCACAGTGATAGAGAAGGAACAGAAACTGGGAAAGAACTGCCATGGGGCATATGTACACTGCCACCATCCAGTCCAGATGACCAGGAAGCGTGTGCAGGACAGGAACCCAAGCACCAACCGGCATAGTTGTCCGAAATGCAGAGTGGGGTCAAGAATGGCATGTGCATCGCTCTAACCTGAAAACATCCAGGTAAGAATGCCAAGCCTTACCCTTCCTCCCTGCTGAGAATTTGTACCTTAACTTCTTTGTCTTGTCTTTGTCACAATAATCATAATGATGGGTGACACTGGTTATAGTTTTGGTTTTAAAGTCAGAGAAATGCAGTCACCTCTACCTCAGTAGCCTACAACCCCCAACTCTGCCTGTGCATAATAGCTGACATTAGTAGAAGTAGAATAAAAACTGCCTTTCTGCAGCCCCACCCTGCCTCCTTCCGCAGTTCACCTGCCAGGAGCTGAAAGCCCTTAAGGAAGGGTTTGAAGTGATGCTACCTGGAGTCATAGTTCCTTATATTCACTCCGTTCCGAGATGGGTCAAGATCACAGATGGGCTCGGGCAAGGAGGTCACTGCTTCTCTGGGGACCAGATGGGAACATAATCTGCTATTGCTCATCCTCAGGCCAAAGCTACAAAAGTCCTGGCTCCAGGACTTTTGTGGATGAGTCAAAAAGAACAGACTGAGAAACACCACCTCGGGAAGCAAATTGGAAGAGGCAGTCTTTGAAGGGCCTGGGCCTTTTCTCCATTTATAAAGTACCTGTGTCTGTCTGCAACTGGCAGGCAAAAGCAAAGCAGATGTGTGTGGAAGGCCCACAATTCTACTTCTTGGTCAAATCTTCCCTGCCTGGAAAGCAAGCACTTCACAGCAGACAGGGCCCTAGTGACATCTTGGGAAGACTCTAAAGCTGCTACGAGGTTTAAGAAAGCAAGCATATAATATCTTTGCAGGAAGACGAAAGCTGCAGACTGAATACCCAGTCAGCATCACACAGCCAGCAGGGGCTTTGTCAGGATCAGAGGCCAGGACCCCTGACTCCCAAGGGAGAGGCTTTGTGCCCACTATTTCAGAATAGTGAAAATGTAGACCTGATGGGATTTCCAGCACATTCCTTCACCAAGGGACCACTAGAATAACTTTTCATCTCACTCTATTTCCTCTATTGTAAAATTGAGAAATTACATCAACACCCACTGCACTGGACTGATGGGAGAATCAAATCAGATACTGAATAAGAAAAAAAAAACTCTGAGATGCCAAAAGGAGCTCTTGATTACAGTCAAACCCTCTCAGTCTCTGTCTCTCTCTGTCTCGCTCGCTCTCTGTCCTGTCTCTGTCTGTCTGTCTGTCTGTCTCTCTGTTCTCTCTCTCTCTCTCTCTCTCTCTCTCTCTCTCTCTCTCTCTCTCTCTCTCTCTCCCACTCCCTATCTGTCTTCCTCTGTCTTTATGTGATACTGGAGATTGAACCCAGGGCCTTCATTAAATCAGTTCTATTAATGAATTCTATCAACTTTCATCAAGCCAGAAAAGTATGTTTATCCATGGACACACAGGAAGACTTTTAGGAATACCTTTAGTCAAACAACTTTTCTCAATTCTCTCTTTGTTTCTCTCTACACATTGTATAAGCTTTAAAACTGATGGTCCACTTTCCTGTTCTTGAAACTTAGAGCACCCCTGAGGACATTTTGCGCAGTTATTCAACAATTGAACACAATTTCAGCTGACATGGAGCTTTAGTATGTACCAGCAACTCTGTGAGGAGCTCTGACTGTGAAGGCCTGGATAGACAAAGGGCCTATTTCCAACAAGTTTCATCCACGGGCATCAGTTAAAACGTCAGGGGATGCTATTGCAAAATAAGACAGCACAGCAAGAAATGAATGACACATTCAAGTTATTCAAATAACTACACACATAGTCCATGTGACAGGTAATTCAGGTAATCTCAGCAACAAAATTCTAATGTTTTCTCCAACAAAATAAAACTTCAAGCAAACTATATTTTGCTGGCAAAAAGTCCCCAATGCTCATTTAAGCAAGCCAAAGGCTGATGTTACTCTTAAACTCTTATCTATTTTTTCTTCATCTCTAATGGCTTATGAGATACAAGGAAAAGAAGTATTTATTCAGAAAGCCTTCTTCAAAAAACCTGAATAAAGTACATAGGGGCTTGTAGTTCCTAAGAGTATTAAAACATCTGTTTTGAAAATGAAAGAGACAGAGAAAAACGGAGAGACAGAGAGAGAGAGAGAGAGAGGCAGAGAGAGAGAGAGAGAGGCAGAGAGAGAGAGAGAGAGAGAGAGAGAGAGAGAGAGAGAGATTGAGATTAATTCCTTGGCACCTGCCACAAAGGAATAAATGACCACAACAATAAAGTCTCCAAGCAGGCAGAACGTGCAGGACTCTCTCAGCACTTCGCCTCCATCCCCCACCCAGCCACTCCAGGGGGTCATTAACACCACTCTCCCTTTGAGTTTGCTGCCTGTTCAGGGACACTAACCCAGCTACTTTGCCCTAGACTGGATCCCTCACTACTCCTAAACTGCAGATGTGCAGTCTACACTCTTCTTAAAGCTAACATACCAAAGTCTAGCAAACTCCGTGCAGCAAGGAGCAGAAGATTGTTCCAGGATGCACAAAACCTAGCTGAAATCTACTCTGAGAACCCCCACTCCACCCCGGCCTCCCTTGAAGAAGTAGATCAAACCAAAGAGAAACCCTCAACACACACACACCAGCATTCCACAGTTCCCATACTTGCCCAGCCCCAAAGAGCCAGCAACTCGGACGAAGTCCTCAAGGCTGCAGGGACAGGCAGCCCAAGAAAACTCCACAGGAGTTATTCTTTGCTTAGCTCCAAAGACCACACACTTCAGCTGCAAGAAACCAACCCGACCAGGCTCCACCTCCTCCTCCTCCTCCTCCTCTCCGCTGCCAGAGCAAATCGTAGCAAAACTCTGGGATTTCATTGTTCCCAAGGGAACAGTGGCTCAGGAGGAGAGACCGGAAGTGGAAGTGGGTCCATTTAGACACCCAGTCATGACATTTATCATTAACCAGACTCAGAGAAAGAAATCTATCAAGTAAATCTGGCCAGTGCAATGTTCTCCAGCCGCCCTTGTAAATGCCTCTTTTATTTCTTGGAAGAAAGAAAAACAACGTACAGTCAGTTTCCAGCTGTGGTTAGCTCAGAGCAATCTGTTTCCCCTAGGAAAGCTGCCAACACCTGACGCCAACACGGAACACTAAATTTAATAATAATAATAATAATAATAATAGGAAGGGAACAATAGGACCAAAAAAGCTCTATGACCAACTCTGTTAAACAATCTTTTCTCTTGATATTCTAAAGCAAAAATGAAAAGAAGTCAGCAATTAGGCGTCATGTTGGGTCCCATGCGAGCACCAAGCCCGCTCAGAAAGCGAACTCTTTGTCTTCTTGTTCTGTTCTTAGTCAAAAGCTGCGCAGGGACCCTTGCTGGCCCGACTGGGCAGGCGGCATTTACTGTATTCCATCAGCCCCTGTCGTACCCATGTTTTCTCTGAAAGTAGTGTAATGCCAACACACACGTATATTTGCAAAATTCATCTTGAACTAAAGCTGGGTCATTATAATCCTGGCCCGCAGCAAAATAGCACGGTGGAGGCAGACAGGCTTGCCAACAGTTAGAAAATATTTACCAGGCCACAGAAATGTACACTAGCTCTGACCATGTGGAAAATGAGGGGTTACATGAGCCTCTCAGAGCCCAGCACCCACTCACAAAGGGTGAACACAAAGGGCTTCTCTACTGCGCCTTGTTACATAAAGGAGAAGCTTGTGCTACTCGGCCCAGCCAACCGCGCAGGGGCCCCAACAGGCTGGGCAGAAGGTGGTACCCTCGGGATATGCTGATGCAGAGAGATTTGTCGGCTTGGCTAAAGGCCGGAGAGCAGGACTCGGAGAGCTTACGTTTTCCCAAAAGGATGGTTGTGCTTCCAGTGCCAAATTTATTTTAACAATCTGTTTGCCAATATGAATGAGAATTCTAGCCAAGGAACTGGCAACCTGGAGGCTTTGGCTGCCCTCCCCTTCCTCCGTGCATCTGGGCTTATGTTCCCAGGGCAGCTGGCAATGAACCTGGCAGAGAAATGTGATTTCTTCTTCCATTGTGATGAGAGAGACAGGAAGGAAGAGAACCAGTTGTCTCTACCACGCCCATATGTAACGGGACATGGGTTCCTTGGTTCCCCAAAGACCCTGGTCACAAGCACCACTGAGAATTCTATCGGTGTGCCAGAGTCCCTTGGAACTACAGGAAGGACAGAGAAGAACAGCTACAAAGCCCATTTGAAAACCTGCCATCTCTTGCTTAATAATGTCCATTAGCTTTCATGCCTGGTCATAAAAATGCTTTAATTTTTAAGTATAGAATACATGACTCAGTGGAGTCTTCTTTTCCTTTAAGAAATTCAAATGACAGAATTGGCAGAAAGTAGCAAAAAAGCAAGTTGGGTGACTTAAGTTAAACCTCTAATTTTTATTAATTTATTCAAGGCAACTTAATATAAGCAATGTGCACCCCCTGAATACCTCCATTGCTGCAGAAGCCATGCTGCAAGCCTATCTGGGTGCTGGCTGCCTTGTGCCACATTTGATATGGCACTGCCTTGACAGTGCATATCTCGTCATTTCAGTGGATGAGTGGGGAAATAGATTTCCCCCCAAACCTTTAGGCAAACGTGGGTTTTGTTTGTTTGGGTTATGTTCTTCCCCTCTTGGTTATTGCTTTTAAATCTTAAATGTTAATAGTCAGGCCACAGCCATGACAGGCAATGAGCAGGTGAAGAACCAATGGAAAAGTGTTCAAAAACTTCTGTGTTGGCTAGCAGGCTTCTGAATGTATTGCTGTGGTCCACAGAGAAGGCCGGAGACGGTAGCAAGGAGATGCTGTATCAGCTACTACAGCCTTAAAACAAAGTTGGTGTCTCTTTGGACTTTAAAATTGTTCCTATGCAGCTTATTTTATTTTTGTTTAATCAAATAAGCAAGAGGATTTTTCCATGGGGAAAAAAAAAAAAGAAAACCTGCTGTCACTTGGCTTTCAAGGAAGAAAAGTGGTGGCGAACCTGTGGCACGCGCAGCCATCCTTGTTGGCTCACGAGCCAAGTGCCTACGTTGTTTTTTCTAAACTAAAGCCTCAGTATTCAGGTTCAACTGCAGTGTTGGCATTTTGTGATAAATAAGAGTGGGTTTGGGGTTTCAGGGTGGGTCCTCATCTCTAAAAGTTCCGCTTTCAGTGTTTTAGGAGCTTACCACGCTCTTTCCTCTGCCCGGATGGCCCCAGCCCAAGCCCTATGGATGAAAACTCCTCAGTCCTCTAAACTCAGCTCACTATGTGCCCCACAGAAGGGCCCCACATGCTCTCTCCAAAACAGGTCCCCCTCCCTGTCTTCCATTTATGTTCATCATAATCCAAAGCTATTTTATTGCTGTGCTATTCAACTTTGCATTTATTTATTCTCAGTTAACCCTGTCTCCCTCACTAGGATTTAAGTTGCATGTTGGCCATGATTTTGCCCCATCCCCTATGTCAAAAATATCTGTTGCCTGAGTGTTTTCTTGACCCATATGAGCTCTCTCTCTCTGTCTTGGAGGTACAATTGTCAACGGCTCACCAAAGAGAGACATCTCAAGAGACAAACTTCATTAGGATGCAAATTTTGCTTTCAAAGAGTCAGGGAATATGAAAATCCAATTTCTATAACAGTGAGTATATGGAGAAGATGTTCCAAGCTTTATATCCTGTAAGTAGGAGAAATGAAATTAGGCAAGGAAACGAGAGAGAGAGAGAGAGAGAGAGAGAGAGAGAGAGAGAGAGAGGAGAAAAGTCTCATAAAGGAGTACAAAAAAGTGTGTGTTTGTTGTTGTTTGTTGGTTCTTTGGGTTCTTAAGACAGGTTCTCGCTATGCAGTCCATGTTGGCCCTGAGCCCACCAAGCTGGCCTCCAATTCACAGCACCATCCTCCCCCAGCCTTGTGGGTACCAAGTTTGGAGGTCGCCACCATGGAGTTGGTAGGACTTTGAAAGTACACAAGGATTCATTAAACAGTACTTCTTCTTTGTAAGTAGTCAAAATACTTCCAAAATGTTTAGGCTGGATATGTTGGCACAGGCCTATAAGCTTACTCCTTGGAAGGCTAAGGCAGGAGGATCACAAATTCAAGGCCAGGCCAGTCTGGGCTATCTAAAAAGTTCAAGGCTAGTTACAAATACCTTGGAACTATCTCAAAATTTTTTTTAAAAAGTTTGTAAGTAATGGGACAGATTGTGGGGCCAGCGAGATGGCTCAGCAGTCTAAAACCCCTGCCTAGGCAAGCTTAGGCAACTACAGGGATCAAGGTTTGATCCCTGGCACCACATGCTGCACCAGGCCCACCCCCAGGGCAGGCCACCATATGAACCGCGGCTCGATCCCAGGCACCACATGCTGCACCAGGCCCACCCCCATGGCAGGCTGAGCCAGCCATAATATGAAAAATAAAATAAAATTAAAAATAATGGGACAGATTGTGATCATCAGTACCCGGAAAGCAACAGGTGAGACTCCAAGTAAAACAAGGATGCACTCCTCATGACAGGAAAGACAGTGTAGTGTTTTCAAAGAATTTTGAGCTGCCTCCTTTGGATAAAGTTAAGGATGGTGCTTGGAAGAAGCTTGGAAGAATAGCTTGGAGTCAAAAAAAACTCCATTACTATGAATGATAAATTTCAAATTGCACACTTAAGAAGAAAAGTCACCTTTGTTTTTGAGAAGAATATCATGCCACCTCTATGGTACAAAAAAGAAGATAATATAAGATTAGTTCACCTGGAATTTGCAGATGTTTTGAAATCCATATACACACTCAAACACATAAACTTACATGAGAAATACCTTGATGTTTTCAGCCTTCGAAGCTTTGCTCACGTTTTCCTGAAATGTCCTTACTATTCATCTTCTCAGATCAACTTCAAGCATGTCTTTATCCATGAAATCTTCCACAAAAGCCCCAAGAAAAATACTCCCCACCTCCTCAGTGAGGCCACAGTGTCTCGGGTGTGCTATCTTTCAGCTCACTCCTCATTCTGATTATCTGTTGAGCCAGTGCCTTCAGACACAAGGTGTGATTTTGAAACCTTTCTATCTCAATAAATTTCAAACATATTCAAAAGTACATATTATTAACTGCCCATATTAATTAAACTTTTGGCAATTATCAACTCTTGTCTAGATCTCTATCTTTCTCTCTCTGCAAGTCATTGTTTATTTTTTTAACACAGGGTCTCAGTATGTAGCCCAGGCTGGACTTGAACGTGTGGTACCGTGATCAACTCTCTTATAGTCAAGGAAAACTATAGAACTTTAATTTTGTTCAAATCAGCTGCTGGAAGGCTAAAATCACAGCCTCACCCCATGTCTTACCATCTACAGAGCGAGCCCTGGACCCAAGAAATAAGAGGTAGAGACTAAGTGATCTGGCCAATTAGCAAGTCACTTAAATTTTCAGAGGCACATCTGCCAGCGCTGGTAACTCAGTGGATAAGAAATGCATGGAGAAATGAAAGCCAGGTAGCAAGAAGAATGATACCAACTGGAGTAGCCATGCCCATGAGGGTTTTCCACACTGAGATGAACCTAAGTGAAAGAAGAAAAACAGGCCGAGTGGAATGGGCCGTGGAGAGAGGGCAGACAAGAAGGTTCTGCTCAGAACTGACGGACATGAGATGCTGGAGGAACGTGTGCCAGCTTTCAAACAGACAGAGGAAGTCTCAGGTAGAGGTGAGAAGATGTGTAGATCTGGGAGCAGCTGAGAAACAGAAAGGTGACTGAGACAGACAAGGGGACATCAACAGGGGAGGAGAGGAGGCAGCCAACACCAGGGAGAATAAGGCATCACCGAAGGACCCCAGAATGACTGGTCCTGTCCAGAGAGAAGCAGCCAGAGGTGCAGAGCAGCAGCAGTGTTATGGTTTGTGTCTAGTTGTCCCCCCAAAGCCTCATGCAATCATGGGGCGAGGACTTCTAGAGTCTGAGACTTGAGTCATGATCCACTGGGATTATGTGTTTTAGTACTGATGGGAGTATGCGTCTGAGTACTGCTGGGATTATGGGTGTGGCCTAGGGTGGATATCCTAAGGCAGAGAGCCTGAATGTAATATAAAGAGAGACAGAGAGACAGTCACTCGCTGTTGCTCTCTGCTACCCTGGTTCATCAGTTGCCTCTGTTGCGATTGTTGCTGTTCTGCTACCATGAGCTGGATGCTCTCTGCCCTGTTCCACTCAGCCTTGGGCCAGCCGAACATGGACTAAAACCTTCAGTAACTGTGAGCTAAAAAAACCTTTCCTTCCTTCATTTTGGGTGTCGGGTATTTGTCTCAGCAACAAGAGTAAGACAAGCAGCGACAAATTGGGAAACATCCTCATATTCAAAAGAGTGAGAGCGTTCAAAGTGTTTCCTACAGTTTCTGAGACTGAAGCTCTCTTTGTAGACCTGGGGAAGCTGAAGCGTGTTGGCACTGACAAGGTGCTCACAGGCACCTGAGAGCACATCAGAGCCCAGGCCCTCCAGCCATCAGCTCACCCCCGGATGAAGGGGGAAGCCGACAGCGACAGCATGGGGAATCCCCGCTGTCTGTCCACCTGCATCTGCTTCCCCATTCATGTGCGACTCCATTACTGAGTCTTTATCTAAAGGAAACGCAGGCATAATGAGGTTAAAAGCACCACCACTCTAAAATAAAGATACAGCAAGAGGCGGCAAAGAGACTTAGGAATGCAGACTTTTCAAAACGCACACTGAGTTTTAGTAAAGCTTAAAAGGAACACTCATTTTTTAAGAGAGTAAATACAGAAATGTCTACAAATGACATAAAGTGATTGTGGGATTTGTTTCAAAAATAACTTATAAGCCAGGTAAAGGAGAAGCACACCTGAAATCCCAGCACTTGGAAGGCTGAGGCAGGAAGATGGTCACACGTTCAGGCCAGCCTGGGCTATATAGTGAGAGGCTGTATTTAAAAAAAAAAAAAAAAGTGACTTGCAGAGGGAGAAAAATAGAAATATAGACAAGGGTTGACAGTTACTGTTACGGTCTGTATCTGGTTGTCCCCTCAAAGCCTCATGTAAATCATGGGGCTGTCAAGCACGAGGCTCGAGGGGGCATGGCCAAAGGACCAGGGTGAGGGTTGAGGGGCGTGGCCAAGAGAGGCGTGAACCGTTAAACTGACAGCTCCTGCTCTCCGAGGTGCCCCCCACCACACGGTGGTCTCTCGGAGGTACGGAGCAAATCATCCTGGCACAGCGGCATAGAATCTCAAGCCCTTCCTACGTAATTCAGGCTGCTTTAAATTATGAAACCTCCAGGAACTGTGAGCTAAATAAACCTTGACTCCCCTAAGCTTGTGTGTCGAATAATTTGTCCCAGCAACGAGAGAAAAGTAACTAAGACAGCTGCCAAAGGTCTAATTAATATGGGCAGTTCATAATGTGTACTTTTGAATATGCTTGAAATTAATATTGAGATAGAAAGGTTTCAAACAGCAACAGAATCGTAGAAAGCACTCAGTATTAAGAGGGTTAGGAGAAACAGATTCTCTTGCTTCTTGATTCAAAGTTACTGTATATCCAGGGGATATACAGTATTTATGTTTATGTTAGAATAGCTGGGAATGAAACGCTGGACTGGGTGCATGCATGCTGGGTCCTCACATGGATCTATAACTGAACCCTAACAACTACAGTTTTGGTAGCACCATGATCACCTCTCTTACAACCAAAGAAAACTATAGGGCTTTAATTTTGTTTGAATCAGCTGCTGGAAGGCTAAAATCGCAGGGAAATGCACAGGAAGATCAGCTGTCATCATTTCTAGAAGCTCCTCTCACGGGGTCTCTTCTGCCCTCTCGCAGATTGCCAGGATTTGGATCTTAAATGTCCAGTAAAGGTTCATGGGTTGAGGGCTTCATGTCTAGTTGATGGTGCCCTTGGGAAGTGGTGGAAGCTTTAGGAGATGTAACTTAGTGCAAGGAAGCCAGGTGAGAGAGGGGCGTATCCCTGAAGAGGACATTGAGGCCACAGCCCTCACCCTGTGCCTCTCCCTCTCCTTCGTCTCTGTCTCTGTCTCATTTGTATGTCCCTCTATCTGTCTCTGTCTCCATCTGTATCTGTATCTCTATCTCTCTATATATCTATCTCTTCTATCTCTATCTCTATCCTTATCATCTCCTTCTATCTCCTTCTCTATCTATCTTTATCATCTCCTTCTCTATCTCTATATCTATCTCTTTCTCTCTTATCTCTATCTCCTTCTCTATCTCCTCTATCCCTATCATCTCCTTCTCTATCTCTATGTCTATCTCTATATCTATCTCCTTCTCTATCTTATCTCTATCTCCTTCTCTATCTCTTTCTCTTTCTCTATCTCTGTCTGTATCCTTATCATCTTCCTCTGTCTCCTTCTCTATCTCCTTCTCTATCTCTATCATCTGCTTCTCTATCTCTATATCTATCTCCTTCTCTATCTTATCTCTATCTCTATCTCCTTCTCTATCTCTATCTCTGCCTTTCTCTGCTTCCAAGAATCGTGAGGTCATCAGCACCTCCACCCCACACTTTCTACCATGATATTCTGCCTGTCCACAGGACTGAAAATATGGAGTCAACTGAACATGAACTGAACCTCTAAAAGTGTGAGGCAAAAGAAACCTTTTGTCTGTGTAAGTTGATCAACTCAGGTATTTTGTTATAGTGATGGAAAGCTGGCTTACACCCAGCTCCGTTGTCTTCTATTGAGCTGTATTTTACCATAATGAGGTACACCTTTAAAAGAAGCATCTGGGAATGGGGAGATACCTCGGTGGTCTAAGCACCTGCCTGGCAAGGGTAAGAACCTGGGTTTGATTCCCAGTACCACATGCCATGCCAGCTCCAGAACCCCAAGCATGCTGTGCTGGCCACTGAAACCAAGCATGGTGGTGCATGCCTGTAATCGCAACACTGGGGAGGCTATATCAGGAGGATGACTATGAGTTTGAACTGCATAGCAAGGCCTTGCACCTAATAGATAGATAGATAGATAGATAGATAGATAGATAGATAGATAGATGATAGACATTTTTTAAAAAAATTGAAAGAAGCATCTGAAATTCCTCTCTAGAAAGATAATTTTCATTACCCCACTTAGTGTCCTCTTTACAAATGCTCAGAAGAAACTGTGTGCACCATTACAGGAGGAGTTTGCTTATCTGCCATACTAATCCAGGCTTTGCTATGGGGAAGGTAAGCAACACTTCCTGATGTGTTCCTATCCACAGGGTAACTGTTAAAAGCCTTAGGGCTTACTGGAAGCGCTGGCCTCTTGATTTCTCGGGCACATTGCTTCACACCTCCACTTTGCCTCTCTCCGAGCTACTCACCTAGCAGCTGTCTACCAGGGAACATCTTATCCCCGTGAGGAGGCACACCAGCAGTTCTAAGAAGACCCTGCACTTGGATTTCCCAGCTGCAACAAATATTCAGCCAAAGTCAACTTTGTTTCACCCATACTCCACCTACCACCCCAGATCGAATCATTTTTAATAAATGCTTTACCAAAGGTCTACCAAGAAACTTGCTATTTTATAAACATAACCACAATAACCATTATCATACCTGCGCAAAAATTCTTAACATCTGCTTATGATTAAAATTATAATCTAGGATTTTTTTAAATTACTGTATATTTGAATTGTGGGTAAAACAAAATTCATGCCTTATGATTGGTTGATAATCATGAATTCTTTCTTTTTTAATGCCACACATAGCACTTTTTTATTATCTTTTATTTACCTGGCACATGGTCTCCCTATGCAGCTCGTGATCCTCCTGTATCAGCCTCCCCAATGCTGGAATTACAGGTGTATATCACCATGCCTGGTTTTGGTGGCTGGCTCAGCAACATAGCATGCAGAGCCAGGGATCAAACCTAGGTCCTCACACTTGCCAAACAGGTGCTCAGAGCTAGTTCCCTGGTTTGTTCTCTCTGTCTCTCTCTATATCTCTCTGTCTCTTTCTGTCTCTGTCTGTCTCTCTGTCTCTTTCTGTCTGTGCCTCTCTCTGTCTCTCTGCCTCTCTCTGTCTCTCTGTCTCTTTCTCTTTCTGTCTCTCTCTGTCTCTTTTTCTATCTGTCTGTCTCTGTCTCTGTCTCTCTCTGTCTCTCTCTCTCATTTTTGCTATCTCTGTCCATCTCTACCTTATCTCTCACCATGTCACTGTCGCCATCTCCATCTTTCTAGTTCTGGCGATTAAACTCAGGCCCTTCACACTGAGCTCCAACCACAGTCCTTTCCGTATAGTTATTTGCAGATATGTTCTCACTCAATCCCCCAGTCTGCACCTGAATTTGTAGTTCATCTCCCTCGGCTGCCCAGAGTGCTGGAACTGCAGGTGTCCACTACTATGCCTGGTTTTTCTTTGGCAAAATGATTTTATAGGCAAGTAGTCTTATCCACTTTAAATCTGTGTCAAATTGCTGAATTGTATGTCGTCTTGGAAGTTATCTTAAATTCTTAGTAGAAAAAAAGAAATGAATAGAGAAACCCTCAAAATTGATTGGTAATCTAAAAATATATTAAAATTATCAGTTTAGCAGATACACAGTTATATCTCATTGCTTTTAATAACATTTTCAAAAATATTTAATGAAGCTCAGCATTTTTTCTATGGATACAGGGTCTCACTATACAGCTCAGACTCACAGTGATCCTCCTGTCTCAGATTCTTCAGTGCTGGGATCGCAGGAATGCACACCATGAATGGTTTTGGTGGTCAGCACACTATGCTTGGGGTCCAAGGCCAGCATAGCATGCAGTACCGGGGGTCAAACTTGGTCCTTGAGCTTGCCTGGCAGGTGCTTAGACCGCTGAGCTATTTCACCAGCCTCAAGCTCAGTATATTTTCTATCTCCACTGACATCTGTATTCCTTTCTCCATGAATTACCTATTCTTGTTGTTTGCCTATTTTTTATATTGGGTTATGATTGATTTATTTGTAAAACGGGACATTGTTCCTTGTGCAGTCAGTGTTGCAATGCACACAAACACACACTTGGGGTTTTGTTTCTGTTTCCTCTTGCATTGTACAAAAGCTTACACGTGAACTCTACCTCCACCCTGGGCACTTTTATGAGGCAGGACACGCTTTTCTCTCCCATGATGCCTGGATGCTCAGCCCAGTGCCACCTGCAAACCCTGCTGCTGGTCTTTGCTGAAGCCAAGAAGGAAGAGATGCTAATGGCCTGCAGGCCTTTCCACCTCAGTGCCAAACAGGAAAACAAATCATCTCGAGGAGGAAACACGGTCCTGTCCCGGGGCCTGGAGCACATTCTGAGATGCTGTGTGTCCCCAACCAATAAGAAACAAGAGGCTTAAGGAACCGTAGCCAAAGCAACATCCAAAACGATTCACCCTGCAACTCCAGGCCTCCATCCCGGAACACCTCGGTCTCATGCTTCGCTTCTGGATATTGTTTCTGCAATATCCAGTTACCTTTCTCTCCAGAGAAGCCAGACATTGCTGACAGTCCTGTTTTGTGAAGCACAGCTGGCCCAAGTCCTCGGCAGCCTTTGCCCCTCATTCCACTCCCTATTTTCCTGGCTTGCTGCATCTGTCAGAAGTGACGTGTTTCGTTAGAGGTTCATGAGGCGCAACTAAAACACCAAGACTCACAAACAGCTCCCAGAAGACCATCAAATTCCAACGTGACGGTGTTAATCTATAAAAGGCAAACTAGGTATTTTAAGAGCTGTTCCTTTATGCCAGTATACTAACACTTCAATACTATGCCAAATTGTCATGAAACCCTTACCAGGAAAATTCTGAAGCCCTATGCAAGGGCTGAAACCTTCAGTTTTTATTCCTGCATAAAAGACCACTGCTGTAATGAGCAACTATTTTTTTCTTTTTTGCAGGACTGGGGTTCGAACTCACGACCTTGCACTTGCCAGGCAGGCACTTGTGCCTCAGAGCTATCTCCCCAGCCCCTGTAATGAGTAACTATTGCTTCAAGTAATGCCATAACTCAACGTCAAAAGAAACGGAGTCTGCCAGTCTTAGGAAATAAGACCCATAATTATTGCAGGTCATCACTCTGGAACATGTAAATCTTTTCATCTCCAAAACTGAGCACAAGAAAAAGACAGATATCCCCCACCACGGAAAGCATTCTCCCTACCAGTGTGAGCTGTGTAGATCTCTATGTGCTCTAAAGGGTCTCACATAGACTATTACCCAAACAATGGTCCTAAACGGGTTACAATGAATAACCAAAAATAAAGGGACATCACTTATCATGACCCGTATATATACTAATTTTCTAAGAACTGCTTTACACTGTAGATTTTTATTGGGTCAATTTCAGCAGACCATTTCTAAGGCAAATTCTCACCATGTTTATTATTACTGAGCAAGGAAAAAAGACTAGGGCCAATACTCACTCTGATGGATGATTTAAGCCTCCAACAAAGTTATAGGCAGTAAATTGGAAAATAACTCAACATGACCCTGTGCAGAAGCCTCCCGGGGAACAGGAACCGAACTCTCTCACAAGCTGCAAGAATGTGTGAAGCTGTTAATCCAACCCTCATCCCTAAAATGAGAATACCAGCACCTACTTTGGCTGGATGAAAAGAGCTGAGCCACATAGGCAGTGATGCTGGAGAACCGAGGCACAATCAAGCAATACAGTGAGCACTTAGATATTTGCAGGAGTTGGGCCAGGGAGATAGCTCAGTGGAATAAGTGCTTGCCTAGCAAGCATAAGGTCCTGAGTTCAGTCCCTGGTATGGCAAATATATATGTAGTGTAGTAAAATGCCATGAGCTTTCTTCAAAATACTCCCCTTCCCGTGGGACATGCTGTTCCCATTGTCCTGGTCATTCTCCAAAGCAGCTCCGGAAGGTTTCTTGTGCAAGCGTCTAGGTGCCCCGCTGTGGCTGTCTCCCTGTCCTTAATCCATTCAAAATGATGGCATCTGTCATTATTTTGATTTTTGAGAAAGACCCAAAAGTCATACAGGGCTGGATCCAGTGAATAAAGCGGACGAACCTGCCTAGGTGGTGAATGTCTCCTGGAAGAAGCCGTCACCATTTTTGTTGTTTTGTTTTGGTTTTTTAACACACCTCATAAAGACACTTAAGAAGTAGGGCTGCTTTGGCAAGAGGCAAAAATAATGAGATACGCGTGCCTGAAATGAGAAGGAGTATTATGGGGGATTAATGGCGATACATCTGCTACCGTAACCATTTTCTTTTAATTTATACACTCCTCATTTTTCTAGTACACCTTGCGCATATTTAACAAATGAATACTGGGAAGTTCTTCATTAGCAAATGTAGAAAAAAACAAAAGCAAGGAGAATGCATTGAGTATTTATTTATTTATTTATTTATTTATTTATTTATTTATTTACTTTGCAGTACTGGAGATTGAACTCAGGCCCTGGTGCTTGCCAGGCAAGTGCTTATTCTACTGAGTTATCTCCCTGGCCCTTGTTGAGTATTTAAAATATGAATTCCACAGTCTTAGCCCTTCATGTGACTTACTTCTGATCACAACCAGGGCACAGCGTCCTGTTTCAAGGAGACAGAGGTCTTCAGAGACATGAGCGGTCAGCTTTTCCATAGGACACAATGGCATTTAGCCCCCCTCAGCTGAAATGGCTCCTCATCACGAGCCTCTTTCCACCGGCCTGTGGAAGGATTGTTGCTGAGCTGTGTCACAGAGCTATATATAAATGCTGGGATCCAAAGGCAACTGTCCTGGATTCAACCCACTGTACAGGTGGCCTACGCAGAAGACCAGACTCCTCCTGATAACATGTGCAGATTTTAAAGCTGTTTACCAGGAACTGTGGGAACGTGGCCTGGGGCTACTGGGGGTCTCTAGATTCTACCAAAAGCCACATGGCCATGAGCTTTGCTTTTAATGTTCTGAACTTTAGCTCCCCTAAAGCTCAAGTGGCAAACCTGCAGTTGGCCAATCAAGCAGCTAATTGGCTCACTAATGGATGCTCTGGAATAGCAGAGGAGGACCATAAAGTCATCAAGCTTTCTGTTCTTCAGTAGCTCTGTGATGTGTTTACAAATGAATGCCTTTCTCTTAAAGGAGTTCCTGATAAATTGTAGAAGTCTGTTCCCTACGAGACGTGAATTTTCTTAGCAGGAACATAACCAAGTGACTCTGAAAAGCTGTGTCTACGATCCCTGTTTTCAAGATTCCATGTCTCAGGAGTGTTTTTGCTGTGTTTTATGAGAAGCTCTCTCAATGTCCCAGCAAAGGGCTCTTAGCCCATTATGGGATTCAACGATCACCTTTATCTTCTCTTCCTATAAGGAAGGGGACCTAATAGCTCCAGGCTAGACTAAACACTTAGAGACTCTTAAACTCTTAAATCTAGCTTCTTGGGGGAAACTTTAACACTCAAAATAAAATAAATATACAAAATCAAATATACTGCAAAAACTTTCTTGGGACATTTTCCCAATAAGATGGTGATACCAGTGAAATAAGCAAGTAAACAAACGAGGCCTTCTACCCTGTAGCCAGATTCAGTTCTCTCGGTGTGGGGCTCCTAACACAATGCTGGGAAACCAACTAAGAAACCTCTCTCCTCCTGTGGCCTGTCCTTTCCCCTCCACATACTGAATACTTCCGGAGATTCTAGAGTTAATTGCAGCACTAGCTTCTTTGTCTACTCAGCCTCTTCCTCCGCAGACCACATCAATAAATACGGGGAAATCCTGACTTCGCCCCAGAACAATTAAGTGTAAGAAATCATGGAGCACAGCATATTGAGGAATAAAGATCTAAGGAAAGTATTGGTGTTGAGTTTTTGTACATTTGTCATTACTTTAAAAAAAAAAAAAGGATGAGAAATTTGAGGAGTTATCTCTTGAACATCTACTCATAAGTGAAATAAACCAGACCTCCATATGTAAATATCATATAGTCTCCCTAGTGTAAGAACTTAAAAGAATTAATTAATTAATTAATTTTGGGGAGGGTCTAGGAATGAAACTCAGGACCCTGCATTTTCTGCATCCTCAGTCCTTATAAAACTTTTTTAGAAGAGTGACTGAAATACAAAATGCATTTGGAAGCATTTAAAAATCTGAGGTTTATTGAAAGTGTTAATGTTTAATTATCTGGCCAATCTTACATACCCATATCTATTAATCTAAACAGATTAGATGATGAAAATATGTAATGTAACCATTGTTAAATTTTTGTTCTTGTTTTGAAATTCTGCTCTATATGTACTCTTGCTTGTCACTCTTTTTCTATCTTTGTTTCTGCTATTTTTACTCTTAAAAATAAAATTTTAAATATTTTAATTTTTAAATATTTTTTAAATATTCTCTGTTTTTAAATATTAAAAAAAGAGAAATTTAGGGGTTGTCAAACCAAGGAAAGATGCCACTGGAGCAAAGGATCAAGTGACAAGGGAAGCACACAGACACAAAGAGACTGGGGTGCCAGTGGATGCCAGGGTGTGGCACAGAGGCAGCCTCCCAGAAGAGAGTCCGTAGACAAGGCAGGAGACAGGGAAAAAGGAAGAGCTCAAAGAGGAACCCGGCTGTGAAGGGAAGTAGAGAGAGGTGTGCAGCCAGGGTCTCCTTGGGGCCCTACTAAACACACAGCCAAGAATCACTACACACAGTCCACACGGCTCAGCAAAGGGCTTCGTATGGATTCCACTAAATCACACTGAGTACTCTTGCAGTTCACAAGCTTCTGCAGAGGCAGCCAGTATTATAAGAGAAACAGAGGTGGAAAATGCAAACGGGCAACCAAACTAGGCAAGGTTGGAGAGCAGGTGTAAGCCAAAATGTCTTCTTTCTTTTCTAAGAATCTCCTCCATGTCAAAGTTGGTCACTTTAAAACCCGAGAAAGAAAAAAGACTCAGAAGTGATTCCCAGCTTCAGAACTGTCTGCAGCTCTGCCTGGTCGCCTGTGAATGCACGACAAATCTCGCTCATCTAGAAATCTTAGAAAATTCTGCTACTGCAGAATTTGATTGCTGCATCTCAGAGTTGTAACACCAAGGCTTAAAATACAATCCACGGCGCTACATGTGCACTCCTAATCTTATACTGCGTCACTATAATACAACTTAATGATCTTCGAATATGCAGCATTGTGGAAACGCCACCATAATCAATTTGAGAACATTTTAATCACCATAAAACAGACACCTACCTATTTACCAGTCACTTCTGTTTCCTGCCAACTCTTTTCCTCTTTGCAGCCTCGAACCAGTGTGGTCAGCTTTCTGCCTCCCTAAATCTGCCTCCTGTCAACATTGACGTAATGTATGTGCTTTTACGAATGGCTCTTTGCATTTTGTAGCTTTTTTTTTTTTTTTCACAGTACTAGGGATCAAACGCAGGGGTCTTCTACCACTGAGCTACATTCTTAGCCATTTTTCTTTATTTTTGAAACAGGATCTCACTAAGTTGCCCAGACAGGGCTCAAACTTGTGATTCTCCTGCCTCAGCCTCCCTCATTGCTGCCATTCCAGGCATGGTCATCATGCCTCATGCCCCATCAGGTTTCCAGAGTTCACCCATATCACCACATGCATCAGATCTTCCTCCTTTCCTTATGTCTCTGATAATCTATCATATAGACATTTTGCATTCTGTCTGTCTATCAGCTGAAGGATGCCTGTACTGCTTCTACTGCTCAGCTATTTTGAATATTGCCACTATGTGTATTCTTGTACAAATTTGTGTGTGGACAGATTTTTTTTTTCAATTCTCATAAGAACTAAGACAGCCTAGCAGTGAATCTGCTGGATCCAGTAGTAGCTCTATGTTTACCCTTTCAGGAAACCATTCAACTATTTTCCAAAGCAGCACCAGTAGTCTACTGAACCCCACATGATCCACTAAACTGAAATGACATGAACATAGTGAAATGCCATACACACCAGAAAACAGTGGTATCTACTAGCCCAACCTACAAAGGATGGGGAAGAAGTAGTGGGCGGTAGCTTCCGACCAGCCTGGACAACCTTGGCAACATAGCATCACCCCTCCAAAAAAAAATTATAAAGGCTGAGGATGTAACTTAGTATAAAGGACTCAGGCTCAATCAAAGAACCACAGAAAACAAAAGACTCTCAAGGTATGAGAACCTAGGTCCTGGCTCTAGAAACTTGAGTCTTCAGACTGGAAACTGCAAACCTAGAGACTCAAGTGGCTTAATCTTTCTGTACTCAGTTAAAAATCCAGAATCAGAGTAGTCAACTTTAGAGCTCCCATAATTACTGGAGTCTAACATTTTGCAGCCAACCACTCACTTAGAATAAAATCGCTAAATCTTTGGAGATTATATATATATATATATATATATATATGCACTGTCCCAAACTATTTCCTTTAAAAAAATAAAAGAGTGGTTAGTATTTCAGTGTAACAATTTCATCTCAGGAGATAAACTCCAAATAATTAAAAATGCTGTTATGGGTCAAGCTATTTCTCCACAAAATTCTCGTGTTGAAGTCCTAACCCTTAGTATGTCAAAATATCACTCTCTATTTAATAATATGGCTTTTAAAATGCAGTCAAATTAAAATGTGGTCACTCGGATGCACTCTAATTCATCCTGTCCTTATGAGAAGAAGTCTGGATGCACGCATCAACACGCACAGAGCGGGCTGAATGGGCCGGGACCTGCAAGAAAGAAAGTAGCCAGGTAGGAGTCAAAGGCAGAAAACCCTTAGAGGAGACTAACCTCTCAAACGCCTTGATCTCAGATTCCAGCCTCCCGAAACATGAGCGCAAAGTTTGCTGGTGTTTATGCCACACGGTTTAGGGTTCTGTGCTCTGGCAGCCCTAATACAGTGACAGACAGATCCCCGGAGATACTTAGTCACCTGCGCTTAGGGCAGCTGTGTTGACGATGGCCCAAAGGTAAAAAGCATGTCATTTATCCACAGGATAAATGGCTAAACATCTGAATGTGCATACAATAGGAAAGTATCTGGCCTTTAAAAACGAACACAAATCCTGACCCAGGAGACCGACTTAATCTAATTAACCGAAAGACAAATACTATCGGGTTCTGAGTACACACGGTACCTAAGCAGTCAAATTCATGGAGAAGGAAACAGATCAGTGGCTGCCAGGAGCTGAGGCACAGGAAAGGGACAGGGAGCTGCTTAATGGATACAGAGTTTCACTGTCCTGGCCAGAAAGAGTTCCCGGCGATGACCACTCAATAATGTAGGCGCACCTAAAGCCTCTGAACCTGTTCTTAGGAATGATTAAGATGGTAAGGTTTTTGGTTTTTTTTGTTTTTGTTTTTTTTTTAGGGAAGGGTCAACAGGGTGTTCAGGGTCTCACTGCTAGACCGAACTCGTAGTGATCCACCTGTTTACAGCCCCCCCAAGAACTGGGATTACAGGCGTGTGCCATCAGGCCCATTTTCAATTGCTGTCTCAGTGTGCGGAGAGGGGGGGTGGGGGTGGCAGGGCCAGCACAGCAGGTCCCGGGGACTCCTGACCCCTGTGCCTGCTTGCAGGCGCTTTAATCTGCTGAGATATTTGGCTGACCCAAAGATAGTGAATTATTAATCATGTACCTTTCATCACAATTAAAAGTAAATTCTTAAAAGAAAAAAAGAATTAACTATGACTCCCATTCTATAGGTTCAGAAACGAAAGCATGGTTGCTGCCGTTTTATTCTCAGCTTCTAATAATCAGAATTCCCAATCAGGTCTGAGCCCAAAGCCCAAGAAATGCTTCCAGTTGGAATCAAGAAGAAATGCTCTTTCTTATTCTTCCTTTCCTGTGATCTCCAAGCGGAAGCTGTTTTCGATGGTATCGCTTCCCAGCAAGCACTTTGTTCAGCTGCTCTGGAGGGGCAGTCTTTCTCGGGAAAGTTACCCACGTCATTCCCCCGCATCCCATCTACCCATCAACACAGCCTCTTGTTTAAGGATCCAAGAGAAAAAAGACTAGGATGGAGTTTTTCCAAAGCACCCAGCAGCTCTCAGTGAGAGAGGCCAAGACAGCTTCCTCCTTTTACGTCCAAGATGACATTCTCTGCAGTGAAACACGTCACACCTTCTCTCAATTGTCCCAGGATCCCCAAGATGCCAGACCAGAGGTTTTGCCATCTGCAGAGCTAAAACTGGTCCCTTCCGGGTGGATAAAACTATGCGGACTCCTGTTCTCCAGGCCTGCCAAGTTGCAAGCAGGTTGGGGCTGGTGGGAAGGACGGCATGTCCCATGCAAAGGAGGAGGGGCCCAGAAATAGCCCCGAGCACAGGGCCTGGAGCGTGGTGCCGGGTGAAAGCAAACGCCCAGGAGAAACCCGAGGGCAGACCCACAAGGTCCTCGGCAGCAGCTCCGAACTCTGGAATGCCGCATTCTGGAGCATAAAAACACTGGAAGTTCTAAGTGGTTAAAACCACCTATCTATATTTTTTAATTTCTATACACAAACCAGAAAAGTTGCACCCTGAGAGTGTCAGGTAATTCTCCCAGTTCTTCTGGAGACAACCAGCAGACAGAGAAATGTTACAGAAAGTAGAAGGACACCTTCCTGGATGTTCTCACGCGGGTCAAAATCTGTTACATAAGGCTCCCAGACACAGCCCAAGTTCTGTGGTGGCCCTGACGCTGCGTTATGTTTAATTCTGCTGGGAATAAATAGGCCATTCACGAGGTCTAGCACATTTTTCAAATAAAATAAATAGCTCTGGCCATTGTCGGAGCCTCTCTCATTACCGAGCGCATCCTGTTCCAGATATTCTGGCAGAGGCTGGAATCGCTGGTCCCGTCATACTCCCTTCTAAGCATTTACACAGCCACGTTATTTTTCGGTGAATTGAATAAAAATTGTACCAGCACAGACTGAAATACAGCTTGATCTGACCGAGGAAGAAAAATGGAGGCATACACACTCAGCAGAAAGCAGAGCCCAAAACCCCTCCAGAATCTTTATTTTCTGGCAGGATTTCAGAGAAGCTGCCTTGTGAGATTCAGGCAGCAGGACAGATGACCCTTCCCAGCTGGCACTGGTGCAGGAGGACAAATCTCTAAAGGAAGAGGCTGCTTAAGCTAACGAGGACACCAAGAAGGGACCTGGAAAAAATAAACGCGCAGTGTGGTCCTTCCTTTGTTCTTCCCTCAAATGTTTACTCCGTAACTACCACGCATCAGCGTCGGGCTACGCCTCAGAAAACAATAAGCTATGGATAGGACCCTTTCGTACTCACTGTGCCCCTTCCAGAAGGTTATACAGAGGTAGTCCCAGGGCTGAGGACAGAGCAGGGCAGTGGTGACTTTCTACAAGCCTGGATGAGGGCCAGCCAGATAGCTCAGCAGACTCAGCACCTGTTTTGGCATGCACAGGGACTGGGTTTGGTCCCCAGCATCACATGCCGCACCAGCCCTGCCCCCGGGGCACACTGAGCAGGCTACTGAGTCCAGGCATGGTGGCGCACACCTCTAATTCCAGCGCTGGGGAGGCTAAAAACAAGAGGACCACTACGAGTCTGAGCTGCATAGTGAGGCCCTATACCATACCAAATACATGAAAAGAAAAGAAAACAGACTAGATGAGCTCTGGGTTGTGGAGAGGAGAAACCAAGGTGCCTGTGATTGAATTCGAAATCACTGATTTATCTACAACTCCTTCCTAAGAGCTATAATTCATATATATTCAGGACCATACCTAGCCAGCGCCGCTGTCTTTTACCTCTACCCCTAAGACATAACTAAGAGAAGGTCAAAGAGAAGCTCTTTCTACTTCCCTCAACATACTAAACTTTAGGTTGTGCTCTTCTGGCTACACTGCTCCTGTGTCCTGGAAAACTTCACCTGTCCTCTGACTGTGACACACACATACTATCCTCTGGCTGTTAAGAAACTTTCTGGGCCAAGGATATAGCTCAGGGACATATACACCTGCCTGGCAAGAGCAAGGTCCCAAGTTCAGTCCCAGTATGAGAGAGAGAGACAGAGAGAGGCAGAGAGAGAGACAGAGACAGAGAGAGGCAGAGAGAGAGAGAGAGAGAGAGAGAGAGAGAGAGAGGCAGAGAGACAGAGAGACAGAGACAGAGAGACAGACAGAGATAGTGAGAGAGACAGAGAGAAAAAAAAGAGAAATAGAAAGAGAGACAGAGAGGGAGAGACAGAGACAGAGAGACAAAGAGAGAGACAGAGAGACAGAGAGAGACAGAGACAGAGAGATCCTGCACACATTTTGTATAGCTTCTACACAGATGCACCTTCAAGGGGCTTCATCTCTGGCTATAACAGATGCCTTTTTCTCTCTGTATTTCTGTTCTACAAGGGACACTCTGTCGCCTGCCAGAGGCTGCTGGGCCTGGGAGCTAAAGCATATGGAGCCGCCTTTGACCAACACATAAGCAGAAGCTGGCATAGAAGCCCTTTCGGCCTCCAGACATAAAAGTCTGAGCTGCGATCCACAAGGCTTTCAGACAATCCAATCAGAACAATAGTCCCTTTAGGTCAGGAACTGTAATGCCTCCTGCTTTATCTTTGCTGCCCAGCATTGTCTTTGCTATTCTAGGTCTCTTCTGGTTCCAAATAAATTTTAGGAATGATTTCTCCAGGTCTTTGAAGTACATTGGTAGTACTTTGATAGGGATAGCATTACATCTGTATAACAATTTAGGGAGTATGGCCATCTACACAATGCTGGTTCTTCCTATCCAGAATCAGGGAATATCTTTCCATTTTCTGAAATCCTCTAGGATC
>PVKN010001984.1:0-45937 GCA_004027915.1 Capromys pilorides
CCATGGTCATCCACTCAACTACATAGGTATCACTTTATTGTTATTGAAAAGTCACTTCAACGTTATGATTCTGAAAAGTACAGATAAGGCAGCTAACACAGATGAAAAGATAAAGGCTTTTATCATAATCTTTAAACACCAGATACAACTAAAAGGGAGGTTTACACTCAGATCCAGGTCCTTTGTCAAGGTTGATAGAGAACAATGACTCCACCATATTCAAATAGACAAGTGACTTAGCCAAGTCATTCTGCTCCTTTCCAGGACTTGTTTAACCCAAATGGAAAAGAAGAGGAAGCAGAATCCAACTATGAAGTCTAAAACTGTGGAGGTTTTGAGAGCTTATCCTCAAGCTAATATGTCTGCCTTCCCCCTCACACACACACTCATACCACACACACAAACACACCACACACAGCACACCACACACAAACACACACACACACACACACACACGCACAGGCACACGCACACACACACTGGAACCAGATCGGGAAACAAAGTATTATGAATTATTCGCAGCAAAAAGAGTAAGTAACACAGCACCTTGAGTTGGTTCTCACATCCCTGCCTCCTGAAGGACAGGGTGAGGAGCTGCTAACCTGCATGTGCAGCAGGGCCTGCCCTGTAATGAACCTCAAAATTGTGAGATCTGGAGCTCCTGTGGTATCAGCAGAGTATCTAGCAGAGGAGGGTGATGGTGAGAGCTGTGCCTCCTGCTCTGCCTCTATGCGAACACGTTTTGAAGGAGACTTTACAACCCCTCAGTGTGAACAAAAGGTCCTGACAGAACCAGGAACGCAGCTTGCATTTTTGGAATAGTTTGTCTGCTTCCTTTGCTTAGAGAACCCACACCAGACAGAACTCCTGAGACACCCAGGAATAATTATCTCCCAGCAACAATCTCCAAGGTTTCTTTTACCTCTAACATTGTGTAACAAAGTCCCTTAACCACCCCTACACTGGGCTTGGGTCCCCATTCAGTTCTGGTCCTCGAGCAAGTCTATCCTCTGCTGCTGGGCCCAGGCTCTTTTCCCAACATATGGGGCATGTCCTCTCTGATGTCCTACAGATCGTATATCTAAGTCCACCCAACTTACTCTTTCCATGGGATTGTTCATCTTTTCTGCCTGTGATTTCCATTCCCAAACCACAGAGAAAGGTCGTTGGGGCTGGAAATCAGGCCTCCCACCTCTCTTCTCTCCAGCAAGCCTCGCTGCAGTTATGCATAAAGAAGCTACATGTAGCACTACAGAGGAAATTTCACAAGTGCCTCTCTGTCTCTTGTGTTTTCCGCCTCAAATTTCTCTCTTCTCAGGAACCCCAAACACATGCACTTCTACTCTCTCCTACAAGTGTGAATTCTCTCTCACAGCCCCTGATACTCAGGCAGTTGCTAACTATCAAGAACGTCTCACTCACAAACTGCCTCTTCTTCTGACCACCCGGGCACAGACCCTCATTGTCTCAGGCTTAGGTCCTCCATGTCCAGTAGAGCTTCAAAATGCCACACAGCGTAGTCACATGGAAGACAGACTAAAAACAGTTTCCAAATTTTTCCTAAGGCCTACTGGTTTGGAGAAAAACCAAGAATTTCCATATTTATCAAGTCTCTCAGATGATTTCAAAGCAGAGGCAAGCTCAGGGCCCACGGGGATATAGTTTCTATTTTAATTCACTACACACCCTGCCAGATTCATCTCTGTAAAACACCACTTACAGGGGGTTAGGACACAGGTATACTCTAAAGGCTTCAAATCCCCAATCATAGGCCGGCTCAGAAGATCTTTAAACCACTGCCAAGTGAGAACTGAAGCTCTTCACCGGCACTTATGCCCCTCCATTAAAGTCTCTGATCCTCCCAGATTCTCCTTTGAACTTGCGAGACGCTGTCTGCTCCCCAAGCTGTCCTTCCCCTGTGTCATTATCTTCTGTTTCTACCTGCCTCCCTCAGGAAGTGCTCCCTGATTCCCCCACCTCTGCCACATATCTGTAATTTTTATGGTGAACTTAAGATAAACTACCTTGCATTGGTATTCATCTATTATAAACTACTTGTTCTTCTCTTATGGTTGGCTCAGCCCACCCTGAGGGCGGGGCTGGTGCAGCACATGGTGCCAGGGATCAAACCACAGTCCCTGTGCTTGCCTAAGCTTGACTAAGCAGGTGTTTTAGACTGCTGAGCTATCTCGCCAGCCCAAAATTGTTTGTTCTAAATAGATAAAACTTGGGAAAACATCAATACTGAAAAGTTAAACTGTGACTCCTGTTAAATCTATGTAGTTTAAATAGCCTTATAAAGTATAAATAGCCTTATAAAGTGTATATATATATATATATATATATATATATATATATATATCCTAAGCCCAACTATGGTATATTGGGGACCATGTATAAACAGAATCATATACCACAATATCTTTTGACCTGGTGGTTTTGGTAAACATAAACTTTTTATGTTGTTTATTTCAATTCAGCTTACTAAAATATAATTGGTGTATAAGAAAAAAATAAGCAAATAGAAATAAGAAAACATTCTTCTGTTACAAAAGAGAAGAAAAAGGAGAAGAGAGAGGGGACTGGAGAAGAGACATACAGTGCAGGGGATGGAAGAGAAGGAACAGAGCAGTGGAAGAACCAGCGTCTCACCTTGTGGCTGAAGCTGAAAACATCGTCATAGCCAACCCACTCCTTCCCCTTGCATGCATATGGGACATATTGATAATCAATCCAGTGCTTTCTTGCTCTTTGGACAAAGGAGCACACCTGTCAGAAGGACTACGGGTGAGTGCCACATAGTGCCACAAAGAGACAGCAGGAGGCATGCTTGTCCCTTGCCCCATCCATGGTAAAGACTCCCCACAGCCCTTATCAGGAGTGAAAAAATAAGGTAGGTCAAGGAGGGAGTAGGAAATCCACTCACCAAAGAGCTCCTATCCTGCATAGATTTTTCTGCTCCATTTTCCCTCCTTAGTGAGAACTGGGAGCACATGGTATGCTCAAACAGCCAAGCTAGGGTTTGGGCAAAGTACTAAGAGGACTGTACCTCAACCAGGACTGGACCTGCATTTTTAAAGTGTTTTTTATAAACAAATCTCTGTTCGTTAGATATTAACACAGGGGCTGGGGAGATAGCTCAGCCGAATAAGCATTTGCCTGGCAAATGCAGGGTCCTGAGTTCAATCTCCAGTACCACACACACACAAAAATGTTAACATAGACTGCCTCATCTATAGTTACTGCCAAACTATTACTGTAATTTCTAGTAGACTGAAAGGCCTTTTTTGTTTGTTTGTTTGTTTTTTTATTTATTTGGTGTAGAGTCTCACTCCACAGCTCAGACTCATAATGATCCTCCGGTCTCAGCCTCCCCAGTGCTGGGATTACAAGCGTGCTCCACCACGTTCAGTTATAGTGGCCAGCATGCTGCT
The DNA here is from genome assembly GCA_004027915.1 of Capromys pilorides. NCBI lineage: Eukaryota > Metazoa > Chordata > Mammalia > Rodentia > Capromyidae > Capromys > Capromys pilorides. Next base: position 3,435 of record PVKN010001984.1, read on the forward strand.
CCTGGGGTTCTGGGGCCAGCTGGAGATGCAGTACCAGGGATCGAATCTGTGCCCTTGCTCTTGTCAGGCAGGAGCTTAGACGAGCTATTTCCTCAGCCTTGAAAGGTCTTGAAGGAAGGGCAAACCAGGTTGCCACAATCTGTCAAGGGTCTACTGGGTGCCTAGAACTGCGTTAGCAACTACATGCTGCAAAGAAATAGATGCGTCCAAGCTACGATGCTGCAGGAGTTCATCTCTACTTCCTTCTGTGTTCTTTGGTCATGGGCTATTAAACTCTCAGTTTCTATTAAACTCTTTTAAATTCATGGTAGTCTCCAAAAACACTATTTCAACTATGCCGACATTCAGCGCCTTGTGTTGTTGGTTCAACAGGAAACTGCCCTCATCCATCCAGCATAGAGCAGAGCTGGAGGAGCCAGCACCTCCACTGTGGCCTAAGGCAAGGTCATAGCTCTCTACTTGGTTCCCCCAACATCCGGGTTTTTATACCTGCTCTGCTTGACCTAACCACAAGGACTCTCTGGCCTTCACATTTGCTCAGGGTCCACCTGCTCTGCACGACTATTCCAGACTCCTGTGGCACCTGACATTCACTTGGGGCACGGTCCATGCCCTCTATCGCATCCCTAACACACTTCACTAAGATGGCTATTAAGGGGTGGCACTGGAGCAGAGATGAAAGAAGCTACAGTAGCACATGTCTGAGGATTTCTTCAAAACAACCTAATAGTGGGATGTAGAAAGAGGGCAAACTGAACAAAGTGAGACTGGCCATGAATTGCCAATTAAAGTGGGGTAGGAGATATGGGGAGGGTGCTATTCTTTCACTTTTGAACCTGTTCAACATTATATATATATATATATATATATATATATATATATATATATATATATATATAGATGTTGCAAAAGAGCAAACTTGGTTTTACTTAGGTCAAATAGCAAGTCAGGATTTACCTATACAACATCTAAGGTCTTTTTAAGGAGTGAAATCTCTGCCCCCTTCCTTGAGATTATCCTAGGTCTCTCACTCCTCACAAAGAACTCAACTTCCACCAATGAAAAACAAAATCTCCCAGACACTGAATTTTCTTGTTCCAATCCGTTGTCTTTCCCCTGTCCATAGCTCTCACCCTGCCATTGTCTCTTTTCCTGATCCTTGCACCAGCTGGTGTAGAGGGGCCCTAACTGCTAAACACAGGTCCCTAATCCCATCACCTCATAATAAGCCAAGAGGCCAGCTTGTTTGGTGTACTTCCCTGGAGAGGCTGGTCCCATCGCTGCAGCCTGCAACCCATTCTTAGAGGCTTTGTGGAGGCGAAAAGTACGTCCATAGGTGGGGAGCCCCATCATCAGCTTCTCGGAGGGTGCCCCAAGCTTTCGCCAGTAATTCATAGCATATGCCTGCAGGAGAAAAAGCACAACCTCTTCCTGTTTCAAGTCTCTGTATCTTCTATGTATGTATGTATCTATCTATCTATCTATCCACCTATCTGTCTATCAATCTATCTTCTGTCTTTCTCTCCCTCTCTCCTATCTTTTTTGAGAATTGCTATGTAGTTCAGGCTAGCCTTGAACTCATCATATAGCCCAGACTACCTTCAAACTCACAGTGAGTTTGAAGCACTCCTCCGGCCTCAGCCTCCTGAGTGCTGGTGTGTGCCATCATCCCCAACTGCCTGGCTGGCTCACTTATTTGCTGGCTTATCTGCTTGCTTTCTCTCATCTCATCCCCACCACATACTAAGGATTAGATTCACTGAACTATGTCAACAGTCCTTGTTCTTTTGAGACCAGGTCTCATTAAGTCACAAAATTGTCCTAGATGGGCTTGAGTTTGTGGTCCCCCTGCTTCAGCCTCTCAAAGGACTGAGATTACAGGTATGTGTCACCATGCCTGGCCTCCTTATTTCTAATGGACAATGGTCTGGGCTCAAGGATCAATGTCTGGGGTGCCTGAGCTCTTTCCTTACCGCAGATTTGGGGTCATCTGGAAGAGAAAAAAGGGGGCTATTATGTCCTGTAAATTTTTCCCAGCTTCCATGTAAATCATAAGACAAGATGTTGATGAAATCCAAGTGTCTGTAAGAACAGAGGGGGAGACATGAAGGTGAGGCCAGCAGGTTTTCAAAGCAGAACATTAGTGCTCATTAGCTGAGCAGCCATGCAGTGGGCCCTGAGCTTCCCTCCTTTTCCTGCCTGTGGAGCCTGCCCAGACTTCACGAGCCACTTTGAGAAGGAACAAACTGTTGGTTGGGGACAACTGTGCATCAGGCTGTATACATGCTGAGAGTATCTGTGGGTGTATGCAGGACTCAGGTAAGTCTTCACAAACTGTCATGAATCAAAGCAATACTGTCCCATAGCAATAAAAGAGCTGCTGCCCTTCCACTATTCAAAGAGTCCCTGAGGCTCTCCCATCCACAGTGCTTTCATAGTGACAAGATATAACTGAGCATGCACCAGGCCAGAGGTGGAAGCATTTACATGGACCATCTAATTTTAATCTGGTCCAGGCCTTAAGTATGGTAATTTTCTCCATTTTTAAGAAAAATTTGAAACTCAGGTTAACTAATTTGCCCAAAGTCATCCAGCTGGATAAAAGCAAGGCTCTCTCATCCCTGCCTGGGTTCTGGGTTAACACTCACAAACTCTATCCTCTACCCACTTTCTCCTGTTTCCTCCACACCGAAATGGCTCTCCCTCATGCAGTCACACAGAGAAACATCCACCTGCCCTTTTCCTGCACCTGCCTCAGTATCCTCACCCATAAGTACTTGATTGTTGAGATTCAAGAAAATTTCCCCAGAGCCAGTATGTCAGAAAGATTGACGTGCATTTATTGTCCACTTTTTTAACCTTTGCCATGGAGACCTGCTCTGAAAAGTGGGTGTAAATAAGCATTCCACTTTGGTTTTATAACATTGATTGTTCACTCTAAAGCCAGTGTCTGCTGCATTGTGTCTCTAGCTGTCCTCCGAGAGGGACCCAGCACCACGGTCCTAAGTGAGACCCAGCACCAGGCCATGCAGAAGACTCCACTCATCAGGACACTGCGGCCACTACTGCAGCATCTCCCTCTAACCTTCTAAGGAAAGGCCTGGGAGAGCTGGCAAGATAGCTCAGCAGACGAAGCGGCTGCTCTGGCAAGTGTAGGGACTGGGGTTCCAGCCCCAGCACTACATGCAACACTGGCCCTGCCCTCAGGCACACTGAGCAGGCCACCAAGACAGGGCATGATGATGCATGGCTATAATCCCAGCACTGGGGAGGCTAAGAACAGGAAGATCACTATGAGTCTGACTTGTATAGTGAGACCCTGTGCCAAATACAATATAATATAATATAATATAATATACTGAAAAGGCCTGGGGGATGTACAGTGCAGCTGACTCTGGCCCCACCCACACTCCTCAGCCCACTCCTAATTCCCACTGACACCAGGGCAGGCACAAGACAAGTGCAGAAGAGACCGTGCGTGAGCTGCTCTGGGTTCTGTGCTCCTCGCTCCTCCCCTCCATCCTGCCCCACTAGGACCTACTCACCTTCCTAAAAGGCGTGCATCGTAAGATATTTGAATGATGTGTGGGACACCAGAGACTGCGGCAGAGAGGAGGAGCCTTGGGCGATCGGTGAGCAGTGCTTCCTTCTGGAAGGCAGACAGGAGCTCCTAGAGAAAAAGAACCAGAAAAAATCAGCTAGGGAGAGAAGACTTCCTCCCGGACATAGTCATAGTGCTGAGCTCCATAGGGCAAGTTTGGGGACACAAAGCTAATCACTGACAGACCCCACCACAGGCATCAAGAAGGCAAGCATAGGGGACTGAGGAGATAGCTCCGTGGCACAAGAGCCTGCCTGGCAAATGCAAGGTTGTGAGTTTGAATCCCGGTCCCGCAAAAAAAAAAAAAAAAAAAAGGCAAGCATAGACTAACAAGGCAGAGATTACACAGAGATGAGGCGAGCAGTCTGGGAGCACAAAATCCAGACTGACACTGTCCCGCGGAGTTCAGGACACTGCACTCAGCAGGCACCATTTAGGCTGGAGGGCTGGTGCAAGACCCAGATGCAGAGAGAAAAAAACAACCAAAGACACCTGCTCGGCAGGAAGTGCCTAACTCCTCTGGAGACGACAACAGGAAAAAAATATTAGGCTTCCTCTCTCTTGCTCCCCAGCCTTGCGCTTCCTGTTAGCCATGAGCCCAGACGTGATTACAAAACAAATACACAGCACAACCATTGCTACATTCTGGCCCTCCCAGCGTGGCCTTACTTCAATTAAGAAAAGAAATTTCCACCGGTCGTGCCTGGGGCTGCCTCTCAGTCCAGGATACAAGAAGAAAAGGTCAAGCCCATCGAAGTTATGTCTCCTCAGGAGAGAGATAGCTGAATCAATAAACTTTTCACGGTTGGCAAACGTGGACAGCATCGTGGTGAATCTGCAGAGGGACCAGAGCAAGAGGCAAAGAATGTTGTTCACAGAATCTAAACCTCCTTCACGGTCCCTGGCCTGGCTCACTTGGTGGAAAAGCTCTCTTCCTGGTTCCTCCTCATTTACTCTCAGCTCCACTAATTGTCCTGGCCCAGACATTGTTTTCCTGACTGGAGTGAGCCAAGACCAGCACTTCCAGAAGGTTCTGTGAGCTAATCTAGACCTGCGCTGAATACATTTACATAAGAGGCCAGTGTTCTAAAGAATTTCTATCTCTTGTGTTGATTTTCTTGTTTGATTTTTATTTGTTTTCTCTTTCAAACTGAAGATACTTTGAGACCATTCTACTTATTAGAGCTGAATTATAAGCAGTTTTGGCCCAGCCCTGTGGATAACACTTAGAAAATAACAGACTAGGAGGTAGACAGGCCTGCCATCTCCAGCTGGGTGAGCTCTGAGAGATGCCTGGGAGAAATGTGACAAGTTTATGGATATCTGTGGCTCTTGCTTTCTTTTCCTACCCATTAGGAATACAAACAACTACTTTAGAATTTCCAAGGCAGTTGCAAGATAGCACACACACAGCCCCGGCCTCTTGTCTGGCCCATCACAAGTACACTGAGTAGAAGAGCTGAAGGCTGGGGTTGGGGGCTGTCATGTCACACCTGTACTCCTTCTTCCACCCTAACAAGGGTCATTCCCACTTATTCCAAGCCAGCAAGTCTTCCTTGAAGGAGAGAAGGCAGGTATGGCCCCAGGCATAGCCCTTGGCCATCACCGAGGGAAAGCATTATTTTCAGAGAATATGGAGGCAGGTCATCTACTCCACATTGCCTCACGGAGGGCGCAGTGCTGACATGTATCACGATGCATGGCGTACACACACATGTTGTCCCTACGCACTAAGACTAGCTTTGTGGTCCCCTATTCTCCAAGACAGCTTTTGAGGCTACTGCAGCTTAACGTACTCCCGAAGCCCCACGCAGTCCTAAGTGGGACTTTTTCAGAGGTGACTGGATCTAGAACATGTGATCACTCATGGTGCAATGCTTGGACTAAGGATGTGTGGTTGCTAAGTCAGTCCAATGATTGGCTCCCACCTCCCTAAGCCTGATAGCTTGGATACAATCAATACAAGGGACTGAAGGACACTTGTCTTATCCCTTGCTCAATTGCTTTTGCTGTCTTCTGCCTGTGCAGAACTGTTCTCTTCTTTGCAATGCCACTCTGCCCTGCTGGAGACAAAACCCTTACTTTTTATGGAAGATTGAGGTTTGTTTGAGACTGTCCCATTCTGTGTCGCATCCCCCTCACCCACTTTCTTGCCATCTGCTAGAACTGCCTTCTCTCCCATGACGCCCCATCATGAGGGTTGAATCCAGGGTGAAATCAGGGCTGGGAAGCTTCTGCCTGGTCTTGCTGGCACCCCACCATCCTCACTTCTAGCCCTCCTGCTCCACTCTCACAGAAAAGAAGTGGGTGAGAGGGGCTCACCTCGATGTGCCGAAGTTCCAGCCTCCAATGGACAGCAGTGTTTTCAGCTCCTTGTTCCTAGGATGTGGGACAGAGAGCGAGTAAGCAGCGTTGTCATGCCAGGGCACAGCTGAATCCACCACTCCTTTTGCTTTGATAATTGGAAGGACAATGGGAAGTGGGGGAATGGAACACTGGAGAAAGAAAAGAAGGCAAATTGGACAGGAAGAGAGAGCGAAACACAGGGAAGAGGAAGAAAGGAAAAGTGGGGAAAGCAGTCAACCCAAGTCTCATTGCAGCCCCGTGATTCAAAGGCTGTACAAAATCCACTAGACTCTCCCTACAACCCCGTAAAGTTCCCATAAATAAAAGACTAGCCTAAAATATTCCTCTTCAATCATTCACTTAGCAAATACTTGTTGAACAAAGATAATGCGTCCTGACTGCTTTAGGTGTTTCAGATACAATATTAAGCAGTGGACAAACTCCCCTCTCTCAGGGTCCTGCAGTCTGGTGGCATATGATTTTCATCCTGTCCACCTACGCAGCAACAAGCCATCCCTTGGACAAGAAAAGAATCGAGGAGCACCATCTCTATGCAGATTCTGACCTAGCCACTAGGTGTTCAAAGACGTAGGAAGCATTGCCTTGAAGAGCAATGGGGGTTGCAGGTGACAAAGGATAGTAAGGACATCAGTGCTGGTTAAGCATTTGTGATATTCAGAATCTCTCTGAAGTATTTTAATAGCATTAATACCTTAAGTCCTCACACCTGGCTTCGAAAGGGGACCTAGAGATTGCCAAGCAGAGAGGGGAGAGATGACACCCAGCAGAAGCAGAAACCATGACCAAGGCAAGGAGGCAAGAGAGAGCTCAGAGAATTGGTCAGCTGGGAATTCTTGCATTAGGGATGCTCTGGAACTGCACTTGGGAGGAGGCTAGGTCAGGAAAGATCAGAGGAAAGTTTAAAAGTAATCAGAGAAATGGGCTTAATTCCTTTGCATCAGTAAAATTTGAAAATTCAACCCCAAATCCAATAAAAACATACCTCTCCTTGAGTTTGTTGAACTCTGGGTAGAAAACTTCCTCGTCCTGTAGATCCTTGGCAAGAAGCTGATTGTTGCTCATTGAGGCAAAGGCAAATATCAAGTGGGTGCAGAGAAAGGGGTCCAGGTCTTGGGGCAACACAGAGGCAGGGCCTGGTCGGCTATGTGCCCAGTTTGAGAAATAACACACCAGTTTGTAGGTGGCACCTAGTGAGGAAGGGCACATATCAGTGGACAGAGATCAGGGAAGAGGCAGAGTTCAGCTTCCAGAGAGAAGTGTGAGTGCCTGGCCCAAGAGGCCAGGTGACTGTAGCCACGACACCACCACATACACCATGCCAGAGACTGTGAGGTCTGACCCTTTCCCCTTGCTAAGGTGCCCAGGTAAGAGGGATTAGAAGGCCTTGTGAAATCCTGGTCAAAAAGAAATCCTTGGCTAGAGCCTGGCACAGAGTGACACGAAAGCACGTGCTGAGTATCCTCTGCTGAACTGCAAGGGATCAGTAACCCCCGGCAGAGGAGCCAGGCAAGGCAGGGCTTCAGGACCAGGCAGGCTGGAGGACTTCCTAGCCAGAGCATCTCCATAGTATTATGTTCTTACCATCGTGGTGTTTCAGCACAAGAGCCAGCCCTGCAAGAAACAGAGGAAGAAGTCACACAGACTCATATGCACACACTGAGCAGTGCCCCTGCGCACCTTCTGCCTAGCCAGCGTCCTCATCTGCACACCCCTAGCGGCGTGCCCCTGTGCACCTTCTGCCTAGCAAGTGTCATCACCAATTTGTCACTATATCCAGACACAGATGCACACATGGAGACACATTCCCTTCACTCAGTTCTTCTCCTCTAATGTCAAGCCAATAAAGCTGACTGTGCCTATGTTCCTTTTCTCTCTGGTAAGCACCACCCATACCCACATATGCCTTGCACAGGGATGCTGATGGTTAAAAAGTCCAGCAAGAGCTCTAGGCCAGTGGCTCTCAATCCTGGCAGCAAATTTTAAAGTACTTAAATCCCAGCTCTTTCTTCAAAGAATCTCATTTAATTGGCCCAAGGGAGAACCCAAGCAGGGAAATGTCCAATGTCCAACTAGCTTGGAGAACCACTGCTATGCTCTTTTCTCCCTGAATATTCATGACCATTGTGACCCTCCCCATCACCACCTCATCCAGATCCCTGCGTCCCAGGCTGCTCTACTAGAGATCAGCAAGGTGACTGGCACCTCGTGGACTGAGACATATTGCAAGAACCTTGCACACTTACCAACCCATAACCACAGCCTCCCCATCTCAGCAGTCTGGCAGCTGTGCAGCCAGAGCTTGAACCCCTTTATAGGGGCTGGCCCATGTACAGGATGAGGACAACCTGGCTATGTGCCCACACACACACACACACGCAATCTAGTGCCACAGTCAGTGACTTATGAGAGTCACAGTGACCCCAGAACCGCCTGTCCTCCCTCTTCAGCATAGCTGTAGCTCTCAGAGCCAACAAAGCCAAAGCCCTTGTCTAACACTGGCAGAGAGTGAGTGCCGCTGTGGGCTGTGGGAGGACAAGGCGGCATTCCTGAGCCACAGCTGGTACTCAGCACTGCTGCCTGGTGTTCAGCCCCATATGGGAGAGAAAGACCGTGTGATAGCAATGAGTCTATTGGTACAAGGCTATTAGTTGTGGAAGAAGTCTCAAGTAAAGTTTGAAATTTTCAGCTTTGGAGTCAGGTTTTGGGTGTAGCTTTTAAATGCAAGGATCTTTTGGTTTAGTTTTTTAACATAGGGTCTCGCTATGCAGTTCAGACTACATAGTCCAGGCTGGCTTACGAATCAGTGGTGACCCTCCTACCTCAGCCTCCTAAGTGCGGATATTAGAGGAGTCCTCGCCCACACCCAGTTTTAATGCAATGTTTCAGTGTCATCACTTAGAAGTTTTATCATCTTGCACTGTCCCTTTAGCCTCTGGGAGCTTCAATTTCCACATGGAAAGCAGCCCATTCTTACTCCACAGGGCTTTATATGAACTAAGAAAAATACAGTATGAAAAACTGTCAGTTCACTACTTCCCATATCATCAGGGCTCAATGAATGAGGGCTGTGAAAAGGATTGCCCAACAGAGAACAGTTCTCACACTCAAATGCTGATATCCAACTGGAGGTCATGAATAGCAGTAAAGTAGATGTAATAAAACTGAACATTCAACTTTACTAGAAGAGTAACAGCTCAAGTCCAATGAGACACATCAAGTGCTATAAAGCACAGGAGACAGAGAGATTGCTATGATCAGGAACAGCACTCTGAGTAGCTGCTAATGGTTGCCCTGCAAGAAAATAGACCCAATATTTATAAACCCTTTAATTTCTAAAGAGAAGACAAAAACCTAATCTCTACAGGTCACTAATATTGGAGCCTTTATTATATGAGTCAGTAGTGAGAATGTATCATAAATCTCAGGTATATAATAAATACTATTCTAGGCACCTAATGGTCAATTTTTTTTAAAGAAGTATATCAACAGTAAGAAAGATACACAGAATGGCCCCTAAGGCAGATGGTGTTTTGATCTACTAATCTTTGTTCTCTGACACAGGAGGTCTCAGAACACATGCCCATCATTTCAGAGACTACTGCTGTCCACCCAGCCCCCGTACTACTATGGGCTGCATGACCCAGGGAGTAGTGAAAACTACTGTCCAAATTTGGATTTGCACACTTACCAACCCATAACCACAGCCTCTGAGAAATTCTGACTGGAGACCCCACCCAACAGAGATCCAATAGAGATGGTGGCTCTTTTCTCCATCTTTATCCTCCTTAGGTACTCAATAAATATTTCCACAAATATTCACTGAGCATGCATCAGACCCTGATGGAGCCTTAAACAGTTTCTGCTTTTAAGGACCTTGTGATCCAGTGCACAGACGCATTCTATGCTCAGAGCTAGAGCATGTCTGTCCCTCTCTGGAAAAAGTGGCAAGATGAGAACAGTGAGGAAAACATGAGTTTGGTTGTTCACCAGACCCAATATCCTACTCCTGTGCTGTGCCATCTGGAGGCGACTGAGTCCAGCCTGTGTTCTCCATGTGCTCTCCATTTCTTGGGTGAAGGTAAATGAAACCAGGAGGTAATAACTAAGCCTCCTGAGGCCAACATGGGATCAGGCTTGGCAACAACTTGGTTACTGGTAGATGACACTGGCGTATTTTCTAACTCTGCTGACCATGTGCACATACTTGTTTCTTAGTTCCTGCCTATGTGACCTACTTCTTGCTATTGGTTCTATGGTTTGACTTCTCTTCCTATTCAGTAAACTACTGGCACTACAGTTGTTTATTGGGGCCCCTCTATCTTTCAGGCTCCTTCTGTGGTGATTTTTTTTTTTTTTTGAGACAGGGTTGCCCTGTGCAGCTTGCCTCGCACAGCAATCCTCTTGCCTCAGGCTCCCAAGTACTGCGATTACATGTGTGTGCCACCACATCTGGCCTTTTGAGATGTTCTTCATGTGGAACAGGAGCTTGCCTCTCTCTACTTCTGAGCCCCTCCAACAGCAACCCCTGCCTTTCAACTTCCCATCTCACTGCAATCTCCCAACAGTTTTGTACCCTTCCACTCATACTGCTGCCAGGGACCCTAGTTGTTAATGGTGTATCTAGTGCAGGAGCCAGATTTACCTATCAATCTGAGCCTCACCGATCTGTACCTGCGTCAGTCCTCTGGGTTCTTATCCTGCTATAGTGCTCACAGCTAGATTTCAGACCTGACCTCTTCTTCTGAAAAGGTGACTGACGATGCTGAGAATGCTCGGATACAACAATGGATGCCCCAAGATGACCTTTTCTTAATCCAGACTGACCATGCCTAAGAATTGGGAGTATGACTCTCAATGCCTAACCAATGATAAATCACAGAACGCGGAGGAAGGTTATGTTGGGAATCAGTGTTCCATGTCGCTTATTGTCCACAATCCTTTTCCTTTGAGTTCCTGCTGTCAAAAAAGTACTTATTTTTACACACCCACCTGCATACTTAGAAAATAGACCTTAGCACTTAGCCCATTCTCACCAAGTAGAGCAGACATTTACAAGTGCTTTTTACTTGGGTAACTGATGAAATCCCTGAAGCAAATTTAACAAGACTCATCTAGATGAAGCCAAGGTCATGGATGTGAAGGCCTTTGGTTTCAACAAAGCATTTGTCTAAATCTTTCATGATGCACATGTACATACATTGGAAAAGTATCATTGAATAAAATCAATCAGTGGGTGAACACTATGAGTGTTCACCAGATAATGGTAAATTGTAGAGTATTTTCTAGTGAATTGTCTCATCTTTAAAGGGAAAATGTTTATGAGAAGCAATACTTCATTATTTGATAATATTTTGGGGCTGGGGAGATAGCTCCATGGCACATGTGCCTACCTGGCAAGTGCAAGGTCATGAGTTTGAACCCCAGTCCCACCAAAAAAATAAAGATAATATTACAAATTATTTCTAGTCTTTGAGCTATTGCTTGATCACTGTAACTCATGGCTTTCCTATTGAAAATCAATACCCAAGATTCAGTATTAGGGTTACAGATCTAAACTTTTTACTGTGCACCATTTTTAAGTTTTTATGTTGTTCCATGGTGAAAAAGCATGTGCTCTACAAGGATGCAGAAGGTAGACCATCAGAAAAGTTGCTTCAGTGGGGAGATAGCTCAGTGGCATAAGCACCTATGGGGCAAATGCAAGGTCCCAAGTTCAATCCTGTTATGGTTTGTGTCTTATCCCTTCAAAGTCTCATGCAGTCATGAGGCACGGACTTCTAGAGTTTGAAACCAATTCATGATCCACTGGGATTATGTGTTTTAGTACTGCTGGGATTATGGGTGTGTGTACCTTCCCCAGCCTGCGGCAATAGCCTGAATGTAATATAAGGGAGACAGAGAAACAGACTCGCCCTCTGTTGCTCTCTGTGCCCTGGTTGGTCAGTTGCCTCTGTTGTGATTATTGCTGCTCCACCGCCATGAACTGGATGCTCTCTGCCCTGTTCCACTCAGCCTTGGGCCAGACGAATATGGACTGAAACCTCCATTAACTATGAGCTAAATAAACCTTTCCTTCCTTCATTCTGGGTGTTGGTATTTGTCCCAGCAATGAGAGAAGAGTAACTGAGACAAATCCCTAGGGGAGAGAGAGAGAGAGAGAGAGAGAGAGAGAGAGAGAGAGAGAGAGCTGTTTAAGCTATATTTCACTTTCTCTAAGTTTTTTGTTTTTCCATTTATGTATTTGGTACAGGGTCTCACTACACAGCTCAGACTCAGTGATCCTCCTGTTTTCAGCCTCCCTGGTGCTGGGATCACAAGCGCACCACCAGGCCCGGACTCAGTCACAGGCTCAGAGCACCCTAGGGGTGAGGCTGGCATGGCATGAGGAACAAGGGATTGAACCCTTGTCTGTGCACTTGCCAAAGCAAGTGCTTAGTCTGCTGAGCTATCCCACCAGCCTTAACTTTCTCTAAATTTTGAATAGAATTTTGAGGAGAGCCCTGTTGTCAAAGAATTTTAAACATACAAGGCATAAGCACAGATACGCAGCTCTAGGTTTGCTGTTAGGAAGGCTGATGGATGCCTCTGTGTGAGTGTTTTTCTGGATCGTCAGCAGGAGTGTCCTGGGCTTGTGTGAAGGTAGTTTACAGCACTCTGTAGCATGTAATTCTGGACAAGACAGATCTTGGGTTTGGTATGGGAGTCAGGATTTTTTTTTTCTTTTTTTGAATTTGTATTTTAGGAAAGGGTCTACAGGGCGTTCAGGGTCTCACCACTAGATCAGACTCATAGTGATCCGCCTGTTTACAGTCTCCCAAAAGCTGGGATTACAGGCGCCTGCTATCACGTCCAGTCTCAATTGCTATCTCAGCATGCCCCAGGAGAAGGGCCCGCAAGGCAGGCCTAGGGATTGAACCCGACTCCTGTGCCTGCTTGCAGGTGCTTTAATTCACTCAGCTATTTGGCCAGCCCAGAGAGTTAAGGATTGAAATGCCAAGGATAGCTTTATTACCTTAGAAGGCAAAACACAGGCATGACCCCAGAAAGCAGAACTCAAGCCAAAGCTGCTGTGTATTGTTTGCCTGGAGAACAAATGTTCACATTCTTGACATTTTAAAATGTTATTTTCTTTAGCTGTGGAGAAACACTTTGACAACAGGCTCTGCAAGGCACAATAAAAAAGGCGGGGGGGAGTGATTTTCCATTGTTAGATATAAAAGATGATTTGTTTGCTCATGAAGGATTTTTATTTTGGATTCTTTCCTCCAGTTAATTTTTAAAATTATGAGTATATGTTTGATACATAATTATTCACTTGAGGGGATTGGTACATATACATCTTCATCTCTTTTACTGCCCCTGCCCTCGCTACCCTCTCCCCTCCTTGCTTTCCTAGCCTGGTTTTGTAAACTTTTTAATGTTTATTTTAATGTGCACTAGAAAAAAAATGTGTATCATATAAAACCATGCTTTCATATTTTTTGTTATGTTCTAGCATAAACTTCAGAGCATACCATGTCTTTTACTGTCTAAAAATTAAACTCCACTTATTACAAAGAGAGCGCTCTTGATGAAGAATCCATGACTAACTTATCTTTACCACCCCACAGCCAACAGCAACCAGGCAATAGCAAACAAGAAAATGAACACAACCAGACTTTGAAACTCTTTAAGGGCAGCCAGCATCAGAGGGCTCTTGTGACACAGATGGAAAGACTGCAGGACCTGAAACTAATTTAGCCTGTACATGTAAAGCTCATTTTGTATAGCAATATAAACTATACAGCTGAGACTAAATTGAAACCAAAATTCCTAGTTCTGGTAACTTTTCTGTACTGGAGATCAAACCAAGGACCTTGGGCTTGCCAGGCAGTTTATGCTGCTGAGCTATCTCACTGGGCCCCCTAAGTCTTATAACTTAATACCTCCCAACACAAAATGCTTGACTAGAATCTTGAACTCCACTACAGGGGCAAGGGAGATATATTTAAGAGTTGCTAAAGGAACTCAAAGCCAATGATGCTGGCTTGGCTTCCATTAGAACGTTTAAGAATGTTTATTGGAGACTGGGTGTGGTGGTATGTGCCTGTAATCCCAGCTCTTTGGAGCTTGAAAATAGGATCACTGCAAGTCTGATCTGTGTAGTGAGACCCTATACTACATATATTTTTAAAAGATGCTTATTAGAAACTAAACTCTTATTTGAATCTCAATGTTCTTTACACTGAAGCTGCAGAGTACCCTTTGTAAGGAAAGTTTCCACACTAAATGTGTGAGACTAGAGGATCATGGGTTGTGCAGTGGGCATCTACAACTTAAGAACCGGCCCCTCCTTTTCAGATGTTCTCTTCCCTTAGTTCCTCTGTACTATTCCTGACTATAAATAAATTTGAATCATGTAGAAATCCAGCCTTTTGTTTTATAGTAAAAGAGAGCAGGTTTTCGAAAACTAGGCTTTCCTTCTTTGGTATAACCAATGAAACTCATAGTGTTGGCATCTTTTCTCTACTCCTCTTAAACCCAAGAGAAATTTATCTAAATAAACTTAACATCTGCCCATAGCATACCTTTCCTCACTCTAGTGATCACAAAATTTAAGCTTTCACCTGAGAACTTAGGTAATTCCACCTACCCAGCTGCCTTCTTAGGAAGTTAACAGTTAACAATGGAAGACTTCATTCACCTCAACACCAGGAAATCATGACTTCTCGTGTTTTACTCAAGGGTAAGCAAGAGTTCCAAATAGCAGGATGATGCAGAGAAACTTAAGAGATATTCTGTCCATATTCTTTTTTTTTTTTTTTTTTTTTTTTTTTTTTTTTTTTTTTTTTTTTTTTTTTTTTTTTTTTTGTCTTTTTGAGACAGGTCTCGCTGTGCAGTTCAGGCTGGCCTTGAGCTCACTTTTGTAGCCCAGGCTGGTCTCGAACTCACTCCGATCCTCCTGCCTCAGCCTCCCAAGTGCTGGGATTACAGGCGTGCGCCACTACTCCCAGCTAAGCCATATTCTTTTAAGATGTATTGTTTCATGGAATTTTATCTAAATTTGAAAATTTCTAAGGTGCATAATTGTATTTGTTCATGAGTTCTGGCAGTAGCCGTTCCAATCAGCCAAGAAAATACACATCCATTTTAAATTCTAACTAGCTACTCTGAGAACTGTAGAAGCACAGAAAACTCGGTACACTATAAAATGGAAACCATTACCCTGGCTGTGAGCAGTGGCACAGGCTTGTAACTCCAGCACTCAGGAGGCTGAGGCAGGATTGCTGAGTTTAGGACCAGTCTGAACTACAGTGAGACCCTTAGAAAACCAAACTATACTGACTCACGTAAGTGAAATACACTATGTTCAAATGCACACAACAAATACACAAACTCTTTTATTTTGTCAACCAGCACTTCATGTCTTCCTTGGTGCTGGATTTAAAAATTCTAGAAGTCCACAATACAGTACTCAGACTTCCTATGTCCAGAGGAAGAGTCTAGAAGCAAGGCAACTCCAAGCTGGTTCTGGGTGGGAAAAGTAACAAAAACTTCTCTGTAGCAGTCCACGCCGGCTTTCTAGCTTTGCTGAAATGCCCCTAAGCTGTACATCATCCCTAGCTTCCCCCTATGACAAAAAAACACTCATCTCCTACACACAGTGCCATGAGGGAACAGGAGCAGGCGTTACGTGAGCGCCAGCCAGGCTTCTGATTCAGCTTAGTGGCAGGAGCTGCGCAGAATTCTGCTGAGTATGTCTTGCCTCCTCTTCAAAGGAACTGGCTTAGAGTCTTATGCATGGAATTACTCCCCGTAATTGTGAATTAAGCTCTATAAAATAGGTTGCCCTCACTCTATGAATAGCATAAGATCTGCTTCCAAAAATTTAGCTAATTACCCACAAACAGGTACTTGAAAAGCAGAAAACTTTGTCAGTTTTTTTGCAGGGAGGGAGAAGCGCTTGGGGAAACAGGATGGTCTTAAGCCCTCAAAAAACTACGGGTCTATAAATGCACTCATAAAGTTTTTCCTTCCTGCAACCATAGTATCCCAGAATGCAGCTTCCCCCTGGCTGAAATACAATCCTCTATAAACTTTACAGACATAGCGTATCACAAGTCTCTGTGTTGCCTCACGAACCGAGGCATGGGCAAAGGAGTGAATCTCACAGGGCTTGCCTTTTTCTTAAATATAATCTATTCAGTGGCACTCTCAGGTCTGAGGTCCGGGAGAGGGTCTATGGGCAGGACATGGTGGATGACTTGATGGTCCCAGCCCACTGTGGTAAGTAGGGAGTGGTTGAGTGGAGACCAAGTGGCATCTCTCACAAAGTCTCTATGGGCTCGGCTTCTAAACCTAGGACAGAAGGAAAAGGAAAACGTTGGGACATGGTAGAGGCAACAACAAGCAGACATAAGAAGCTAGAGACTGAGGCATCCACTGCCCGCTGTTCTGACATGCACACACAGCGCCATCTTTATGCCCTCAGCACCAGAGCAGTGCAGTCATCCACAGCAGATGTCACCAGCCATCCAACCCAGTCCTGCACACATGAAGAACGAGTGGCCAGATCAAGACAATGATGAGGGCCAGTTAGGCACAAGTTAGGGCACAGAGGGAAGTGCACCTCAGATCTTCTAGCCGTGCCTTTGACCTCAGAGCAGGCTGCATTTCATATACCTGGTTCTGTATCTGAAAAGGGCAGGCCACGCTACTATGGGAGGGCTGGGAGCCTAGACTGGGACATTCCACCCAACCCTCCATGGGCCTCTTCTACGAGGGACACCACGGGTACAGGGAGGAGTGTGCCTGCTCCTGGTCCTCAGCTACACCCAGAAAATTCTGCCTCTTCTCCTAAAGAAAAAAAAGAACCTGCTCATCACTGCTCCATCCCTGCTGCCCGGTCACAGGACTCCACTTCGTACTTACACTTCCGAAAGACTCGAGTCCAGCACAGCCAGCGAGCAGTCTTCACTGAGGGAGGCTAGGAAGGGAATGCTAGGACAAGACGAAGACACATGTGAAAAGTCCACAGATTTGAAGACAAAAACTGGCTATGCCCACCGAACCCCAGCAGAGGTAGCAGCCGATCCCCATCTTGTCCTGGCGTCTAGCTACCATTCGAAGTCTCAAGGAAATACGAAATGGAGCAAAGCCCCCTAGCAACTCATCACCTCACCTGGGCTCCCTCCTCTGCTTCAGCAGTGAGCGGGGAACACAGGCTCTGCTGACGACACTCCCCTAAAGCCTACAGCATGAACCACTCTGGATGCTGAGCGGGAATGAGACAGGATTTCAGCCATCTTCCGCTGGCCACGCAACCCCAGTAAGGACCAGTTGCAGGAGCACCCTGACGCTCAGCAGTCTCAGCTGGAGTCCTGCCCGCCCGCCCACCCGTCTGCAGGAACAAACTGGATCAGCTAAGGCTTGCCGCCATACACATGTCCCTCGCTCTGCCCCCTCCTGTCTACAGGGTCCTGCTGACCAAGAATACTACCTGTGTGGGGAGAACACCAGTCTGGTGACACACTGGCTGTGCACAGCTGAGCTGAGGGCACAGCTTACGTTCTTGGTATCCACAAGGGACACAACACCGTTCTCGTCGCCTATAGGAAAAAGGGCAGGTCACAATGGTTAAGCTCAAGGGCTTTGGTGCTGGACAAACCTGGGTTTAAATCCTAGTTTCTACAGCTTGGACAAATTAGTGAGCATCAGTTTTCTCTTTGCAAGGTAGGAAAATGCATCAGTGGGTAGCCAGGAGAACTGATGGGTGCAGAGGTGCTGTTTTCAACCACAAACTGTTACCATGTGCACAGCCTCTTTGCCACCATGACATCTCACCTACCCGTAGCACACCAGAGCCCATGTAACAAACCACACACTTTGTGGCTCATTGGCTTCCAGCCATGCTCAGAATAGGGAAGCTGGAACAACCAGGAACCATATACACTCAGAAAAAAGCATAGTTCACCTAGTGCTCACTTGTCCTGCCGAGACTGAGTGCAAGAACGTATGAGCCTGCTTCCCATCTCCCCCGCCCCCTTCACGGAGTCACCATGCAGCCCGACATGCTGCCTTACCAAAGACAAAGACTTCGCTCTGCTGAGGATGCCAAGCCAGGGAGGTAGGGAGGTAGCCGGAGGCACTGCAGCCTACAAAGGAGAGGAGGCTTGAACAAAAACTGGGAGGAGCTTCTCGTATGATGTCAGTCTAACTCTAGGGAGCACCTTTATTCAGTTCCTCAAACTCTGTAAAAGGAGTCATGTCCTCATCCCTGAGCTTCATAAACACACTTAGTCATCAGCCTTCAGCCCTCCAGCTAGGGGCAAGTCACAGGCAAGATCCAAGCACAAGGCATGAAACTAATTCTAGTCTTTGTCCCTGTTTTACAAAATGAAGTGCCAGCCCAGGAACCAGCCCTTCCTCTTGGTGTCCCTTACACAGATCATGTCATCATGGCAGTGACCAGGCATCTGGCAGCTCGGCATTGACTGGCCAAAGAAAGCCTCTTCCGGGGCAGTTCCTAGTACTGCCCTCCCACCCTGGCTCTCAGACTCACCCAGCTGGGACGCTGGCTTGGGACATCGGGTATCCCAGAGTAAAATTCTACTGTCCTAAAAGGAAGAACAGAAAAAGGCTCCATAATCCAAAGGAGCCGCTGACAGCAAGTCCCCAAACCACGAATTTTGGCCTATAGGTTCCAACTGTGACCCGGGAAGAAGCTGTATCTCACCTCGCTACATGAAAGAAACATGGAGTCCTTGTGGGGAGAGGCTGCAACGCAGGTCACCTGCCCTGCATGAGCTAGAAAGGAGAGACACGGAACAGTGGGAGGTGAGAACGCCGCGCGGCAACCTAGACACAATACCAAGGGGCAGGAGGAAGGCTGCAGGAAACAGGCCTGGTTTTCTGACGTTTTAACGAATTTCATGAAAGGCTAAAAAAATTAAGACCAGTTAAAAAGAAAGGTTGATAGAGGTATAAAAGCTAATAAAAGTTTGGGAGAAAGGAATTAATAAAGACAACGAAGGAGAAATTAGAGATTTGGTAACAGTGAAAGAATCTGCAGCAAAGACAGACTAGGAGCTACATATATTCTAGAAATGCAGGAGCCACACATATTCTAGAAGTGCAGGAGCTACATATATTCTAGAAATGTAGGAGCTACATATATTCTAGAAAAGCAGGTTTCATACTAGAGTACACATATCTGTAAGTAGTATACAAAAGCTTCTGGAAGTGTTCTTGGCACTTCAGAGTTTTAAGTAAGTACCTTTTTCTAACATTTTCTTTCCTAAGATTGATCTGCCTGGGCTTCCATACTCACTGATCTCCCACTTCTTACACCAGCCCAAATCTTCCCATGGCACAGGGCTCAGGCAGAGAAAAACCTCAGTGTCCCAACTAAGTGACCAAAGGGGCTTTTCCCTGTAG
The DNA here is from genome assembly GCA_004027915.1 of Capromys pilorides. Classification (NCBI taxonomy): domain Eukaryota; kingdom Metazoa; phylum Chordata; class Mammalia; order Rodentia; family Capromyidae; genus Capromys; species Capromys pilorides. Next base: position 22,819 of record PVKN010001984.1, read on the forward strand.
GCCAAAGGCAAAGCAAAGAGTATCCAAATGAAGCTCAGTCAGGCAATTGCCTTTGTTTGAGTTATGTCAAAAATAAAAGTCTAGCTTTGTGATTTATCTATTTCTAATAATGAGAACTAAAACCTGGTAGAAGGTCGTCAGAACACAGCTAACGAGTTGATCAGAATTTATAAGTGAATTCAGACTTTTTTCTGACAGCAAGTAAATGACTTGGTGAACTGGCTTAACAAGGCAAATTGTTTCTTGCTATTTGGTAGATATTTTGAATAAATGCATTCACTTTGCTAATCTAAAATTTTGACAAACATATGCTTCTATTAGGTGTACAATATAGGATATGCCAGAAATTACTTTTGTAATTATCTAAACTTAAGATGCTTAGCATAGTGATTTAAAAATGTATGAGGGGGGTATAGCTTTTAACTTTTAGGATGTTCACATGTAAAAAATTTTGAGGATCATTGCTACACATTAAGAACGAGCTATAAAAAACATCTCTAAGCAGACTTTCCAAGATCACCTGAACGTGCTCCTGCTGCCATGAAGGCTGAACCCCTTCCCACAGTTCTTGTCCAGCCCTAGAATCAACGGAAGCTCAAAGGATGGTAAGTTGAGAAGAAAACCTGCTGCTTACTTGAAATAAGCAAATTCTGAGACAGGCTGCATGGCAGTATATGAAAGATGAAGATCACACACTTCCTCCAGCCTTACAAGATTTGGAATTCAGGGTAGGGAAGAAGGCACAAACACAAAGAACTAACAAGGTGCTAAAAAAAAAAAAAAAAAAAAAAGACTATAAACTGGGAGCCCTGCATGGTAGCACAGTCCTACAATCCCAGTACTCAGGAGGCTGAGGCAAGATGACTACCGGAGTTTGAGGCCGGCCTGAGCTACAAAGAGAGTTCAAGGCCAGCCTGAACTGCACAGCAAGATCCTGTCCCAAAAAGACAAAAAAAAAGTCATATATAGGAGACTTTGGACACTGACACTTTAGTACTATTATTCAATAATTTGCAAATAACCTTGAAGGTTCAGAGTACACACATTTTTATTTTACTTTGGTATGAGCTGAGTTATGCACTTTGAAATTAGTAAACAGTAAAAAAAAAGGTACTTAGTTATTGAGAAAATTAGTGATCTCTCAACATATCAATTTCATAGCTACACATTCCTCAAAGCACTAGTCAGTCAAACTTGGTGGTATAGGCCTGTAGTCCCCAACCTCTGGGACTCTGAAGCAGAAGGATCAGGAGTTCTAGTCAGTCTACACAACTTAGCAAAATGGAAGAAATATGAAAGGCTAGGGAAATAGCTCAGTACAAAGGCCCTACATTCAACAACAAAAACCTCTAGTTATGATCCTCATGAAAAGTTGCTATCAGGGCCGGCGAGATAGCTCAGGGGACCAAGTGCTTGCTTAGGCAAGCACAGGGACCAGGGTTCGATCCCTGGCTTCACATGCTGCACCATCCCCATCCCCATCCCCATCCCCCAGGCATGCTGAGCTGGCGATGGGAGTCCAGGCACGGGGGCGATACCTATAATCCCAACACTAGGGAAGCTGAAAACAGGAGGATCACTGCAAGTCCGAGCTGTGTAGTGAGATCCTGCACCAAAAACAAACAAACAAACAAAAAACGAACTGAATAATTGCTTCCAAAATAAACTGGTTTTTGTTTTGTTTTTAAACTTAACCCTGTTAATGAAGGTAAGTACGAAGAGGAACATTGAAGAGAATGATGGTACACCGCAGAAAAAGTATCTTTTCCTTTTTGTTTTTTGTCTTTTTGAGACAGGGTCTCACTATGCAGCTCAGGCTGGCCTTGAGCTCACTTGTAACCCAGGCTGGTCTCGAACTCGCACTGATCCTCCTGTCTCAGCCTCCCAAGCGCTGGGATTACAGGCATAAGCCACCACGCCTGGCTTCCTTTTTGTTTTTTTGACACAAGTTTATATTGTTTATATACTGCAAACTAACTCAAGATCCTCCTCCACTGCATTTCTTATAACTGGTGCTGTGCATAACTATAATCTTAGCTCATGGAGGCTGAGGCAGGAGGATCTTGAGTTAGCTTGCACCATATATACCACATAAACTTGTGTCAAGGATATGTGATTAGTAAATCAGTCCACTGGTTTCTCTTAGTTCTGGCTAAGATTTAGGGGTGTGAGTGTTGCCTCTGCCCTAGGACAGGTAGCCTGAATATAATATACAGCAGTCTTTGCTTGTTGCTTTTATTGTCTTCTGCTACCATGAATAGCTGCCCCTTTGCCACCTGCCTTGAAGCCAGCAGATAACGGACTAAAACCTCTACAAACTGTCAACTACACAAGCCTTTCCTCCCTTAATTTGTGGGTGTTGGGTATTTTGTCTCACCAAGAAAAGTAAGACAAACTTAATTCTTTCCATGATTCTATAGCATGCTGAATTAGACAAGAACCAAATCCAATTCAATGGTTAAGTTCAGTGTTGACTTTAGGGGGAAATTTGATTTAGTTCCCTCTGCACAGAGAATCATGGAATTAAGTTCACGACCCAAAGTAACACTGTAGATGCCTGTCTAGTGGAGGTAAATATTCCCAAGGTCAACTTTATTGAAAGTTTCAGGTCTTATCTTTGAGGTCAAGTATATACTATACCTGTGGTACACTAGTAGGAAATGAGAGGAAAATGGCTTGAATGCTGTGACAAGAAAATGCAGTTCCAACCTGCAGTCCACATGAAGCCAATGAAGGACCCAAAGAGTCAGAAATTGTAAGTGGAGGTGCTGGGGAGATAGCTCTGTGGCACAATTGCCTGCCTGGCAAGTTCAAGGTAGTGAATTCGAACCCCGGTCCCACAAAAAAAAAGGAGAACAGAAATTGTAAGTGGAAAGATGAGTGTCACTTGTGAGAGAGATAAAGTCTGAAAGTTATGAGGCCTCAGAAATGGACAAGAACATGACTAACCAAACAGAAGACTCAAAAGCAGTTGGTGGCCACTTACAGTGGGAAAGCAGGAGTGCAAGAAGATGACACAAGCCCTCTATAGCCAACAAGGTATGAGACTGTTACGGTTCATGTCTAGCTGTCTCCCCCCCCACCCCCAAAGCCTCACACAGTCATGGGGCAGGAACTTCTAGAGTTTGAGATTAACTCACGATTCACTGGGATTATGGGTGATCCACTGGGATTATATGTCTTATTACTGCTGGGATTAGGGGTGTGAGTACTGGGCCAGACAGCCTGAATGCAATATAAGAGAGACAGACTGTCTCTGTTGCTGTTGTTGGTCGGTTGCCATTGTTGCTGTCCTGCCGCCACGAACGAGACAGTCTCTGCCCTGTGCCACTCAGCCTTGGAGCCAGTCAAATAGACTAAAACCTCCAGTAATTATGAGCTAAATAAACCTTTCCTTCCTTCATTTTGGGTGTCAGGTATTTGTCCCAGCAATGAGAGAAGAGTAACTGAGACAGCGACCATCAACAGAAATACAGAAACTGAGACAAGGAGAGGGGACAGATACTGGAATCTGACAGTTTCTAGAAAAAACAAAAAACAGACAAAAATCCTCCAGGAAGAACATGGAACTGCTACTCCTAACACTCAAAGTTTAAAGAGCCCAAAGGGAATAAAAACAAGACAACTAAGGCCAGGACTGAAGAAAAGAAATGAATACTAACCTCGGTATGAATTTAGTAGCATCTGCTGAGCAAGGTCCCAAATCTTGATGCTAAGAAGCAAAGAAACAGGAATAAGACACTTAATCTTGACCTGCACCACCAATAAGAATGTGTTCATATAAGAACCCTCTTTAGCAAGCTTGTCCCATGTCCTTACCTCCTGCTATGTTCCATTTACAAGGAATTGCCAAACCTCCAAGGCAACCCAACAGACATGCTATATAATTAATCACTAGATTCTTATAATAAGCCTAAAATGTTACCTAAGTGAACAAAAAGCAAGGACAACCAAAGGTAATCTAGAGACAGAAGTGATGAGGACGGGGTCCTACCAGAAGTCTTTGCTACCACTGACAGCTTGTGTGCCAGAGCTGAGGACAGCAACTGTGGACACGATGTCATCGTGCTCGTACTTGCAGAACTTGCTGACAATAAGTGTCTCATTCTCATCCAACTCCCACAATTCAACAGCACCTGTTGGAGGATGAGGTACGGTGAGGTGAAGGAATATGAGAAACATGAGCTTAGATTATACCAAAACGGTAATTCCTATAGAAAGGAAACCTACAACATTTGGGAGTTCAGCTAACTTCCAGGCCATTTGATTTTAAGTGATATTACTCTATTTTTAATAACAGCCTAGACAATTACACTTCTCTAAGAAGGTAGGGAAAGATGAATTAACCTACAAAATCCATCATCCTGTTCCCATGAGAGAAGGCTACAAAATCAGTTCCCAGGGGATAAGGACGAAGTCTCCACAATCATCTCAGCATACACACCCCAGTGACCCTTTCCAATTATGCAGAAATAAATAACTGCTCAAACTACTGGACAATACGCTCAACTACTCCGGGCAGTGATTACGGAACGTTAAAGACTGAGTCAGTCCAACCAGTAACCAACACTCCGTTCCACGGAAGAAGGCCGAGAGGGGAAGGAGAAAATCACTCACCTGAATCAGAAGCCACTAGGATACCTCTGTCCCCCACCCACGTGAGATCGGCTACTCCGGCCTCCGTCTGGACTCCGGCGGAGCAGAAGCCTTCATTGGGAGCAGCACATGGGTCTTTGAAAAACCAGAGGGAGCCGGCCCAGCAGCGACCACTGAGGCTGGAGGCGCCGAGCAGAAGCGCCCCATCTAAGAGAGGGTACAAGGCGTCAGCGCCAGAGGCGGAGGGGCTCGTCTCTTCGGGCATCCGCGCACAGACCAGCACGCGGGCCAGGTCTGGGTCTGAGCTCAGGGACATGGGCAGGGTTCGGGCAGCTCTTCAGGATGGCACGTGGGTCGAGGCGGGCTAGAGGGCTCCAGTGAAGGGGCGCCCCAGGGTCGGAAAAGGGAGCTCCCCAGCTCGGGATCTCGGCTCACCAGACCGGTATCGCGCAGCCTCCAGCTGCCGCTCCATACAGGCGGGCGCGTTAGGAGGAAGGTTCCATTCTTGGGCCGCCGGGGGCACTAGGGGAGGTGGGGTTTCCTTCCGCATCTGCACGGTTCCAAATCCACCTAATCTCAAATCCAATTCCGGCCTGATTGAGCTCTGGCGGCAATTCTTACCAGATGCGCCTCAGAGTCTCCGCCCCTCTCCAGAGGCAACGGTAACTACTTCTCGCGAGAATTTCTACACCGCTTCCAACCTGCTAGGCAGGTCTTCACAATTTTTCTGCGATCGGTGCCTCTTCTCGCGAGAGTGGAAATCTCCGGACTAGAACCGAAAGGAATGACGGTATGAAGTTCTCGCGAGATTTGCTTGCGACCATCTTGCTCTTGCTCTTGACCAGTCTCTGGTCGGGGTCACAGGGACGCTAAGACCGCTTCCTGGACCTTGGCTGACCATGCTGTCCAGGGTGGTACTTTCTGCCGCCGCCACAGCGGGTGAGTGCTGTAGACCCAGGTCTGGGATATGCCGGTGATTGGGAAGAAGCGAAGCTAGGGGATACAGGGAGTGGGAGCGGGTGCAGAAAGCCCCACTGACTTTGGGCCCTGAAGACAGCGGGATCTAGGGGAACGGGAAGAGAGTGGAGCGTGGCTGTAGGGGTCGGACTCCGCGGCGACCGAGGAAGGGACAGGCTCGGTTTTACCTTGACTTTGCTGACCTGCGCGTTGTATGTCTGCAGCACCCTGTCTGAAGAACGCAGCGCTCCTAGGACCAGGGTAAGCGTGAGGAGTGCAGTGCTCCCTTTACTTTTTCACTTCTTGATCTGTGACTCTTAGCTTGGGGCTAGAAGTTATTTTCTAAATAATTAGGGGACGCGACCTCCTAGCACCCAAAGACAAAGACGTAAAGGGATAGGTGAAGTGCAACTAAAAACTGGCTTGACGTCTTCCTAAGCCCCGCCCCCACCCTTGTGACCTTCAGCCACACCAAGCTGCCACAGCCAGTTACTAAGTTATAAACTAAAGGTTTTCTTCAATAAAACAGTAAGGCATGTTTCAATGACTCTTGGATTCCTATTTTTTACTGCGGGGCCACAGTAGTCAGATCACTTATTGATTCGGTAAATACCTTTCTTTCCACTCGAATAGCCAAAAATATGAGTAAGTCAGAGTGCCTGCCTTCATGGAGCTCAAACTCAATCTAGGCAAAGAATCAGCTGCAGAGTAGTGAATTAGGGCGAGATCTCCAGAGGTAGTACAAGGATATTCCTGACTCCTTCCTAACTGTATGACCTCATTGTTCTCATCTCCAGAATAGAGGTGATAGTGATACAGGAGTAAATACAACTTCCCAACCTGCTGGATGTCCCAAGTTTGTGTTCCTCAAATGGAAGAGTGAATTCCAAAGGGCAAAGGTAGTTAAGAGTAGGGAAGGTTTGTTGGGGACTAGGAACAGCTCCTGAGAGACAGCCAGAACCCTGAGTGGGTTGCTACACAGCCTTGCAATTTAGAATTACTTGTAGGCAAGTACAGTACAAAAATTGTTTAACTGTTTAGTGGTCTTCTGTCACAGATGACTGGATTTAAAATGATCAGTTGGGTCTCAGGCTTGGAAGGTCAGCTCTAGTCCACTTCTTTTGCCAAGAGTTTTCACTAAACTGGGATCTCTGAAGAAATGGATTAATTTGCATTATAACTCTCAAACTTCCATGATGCCTGAAGAATTCATTCATTGTTTAAAATCCTAGCTCACTTTTCTTACTTTTTATGAATATGGCTGGTCACCCTACTCTCTCAGGCCCTTCTACTAGCTTACTATTTTGCTCATAAACTAAATCCTCTCCTACTGTAGTATTTTATGGGTGATCAGAATTAAGAAACATAACTCCTGTAGGGGGAAAAATAGTGCTTGGTACATAGTCTGTATTTAGGCACAGTGATGAACCTTTTAGAGACGCTGCCCAAACTGCCAACACTGCAATTTAACCTCAATATTGAAGTTTTATTTTAGAGAAACAACTCATGCATCAACATCTTTTTTCTTGAGAGAAACAACGTGCATGCCATAGGTATGCCACCACTGACTTATTACATGTTTTAGCAGCTGGTAAAATTGTTTTATAAACTGTCTTTTTTGAAATTCCTTTTTATAACTCCAAATTTGAGAAGTGGCAGTAATTAATATATACTTGTGTATGCAGTAAAATGAGATGATTGGTTACTTCAATATATCAGAGAACAAAAGACTCCATGCAGACCTTAAAAATTGAGTTAAGAATAATAAAAGGTCTAACAGCATAGAAGATAGAAGGAACGTGTGTGATTTTCTTATACTCTTATCTCCCATATGTCAGCAAGGCTTCTCCAAGTTGTTTTGACTCTGATTACTTCCGCTACCACCACTACTGTAGGGAAGCCACCACCAACTTTTATCTAAGCTGTTTCAGAGGCCTCCTAGCTAGTCTTTAACCTTCCACCTCCTAGTCCATTCTTTTTCCAGTGCGACATGGGAAACTGCCTGAATCCTCATCCCCATTGTCTTCACGATTTGTTCATACATTGTGTTTTATTTCAGAAATAGATCTTAACATTTATGCCATTGTTACCTGTAGGGCATTGCAGGCAACAAGGATCTTTCACACAGGGCAGCCAAGATTTGCCCCTCTACCACCTCTTCCAGAACGTGGTGGGAAAGTTCGTCTTGGGCTGATTCCTGAGGAATTCTTCCAGTTCCTTTATCCTAAAACTGGTGTAACAGGTTAGTGTGTTGCCTGATCCATTTAATAGTACATTTGGGGGACTGGGGAGATAGCTCTGTGGCACAAGTGCCTGCCTGGCAAGTGCAAGGTCTTGAATTCAAACCTCAGTCCCACCAAAAAAAAAAAAAAAGTACATTTGGATTGTAAGAAAAATTGTGGAAGTGAATCAGTATAGCAGTTGATTTGGTGGTTCTGATATAGCACATGGATTTGGAAGGATCTTAATTTTATAGCATTGTTTACATCTGTTGATGTTTAGTGCCAGGCACTGTTTTAGTCATTAAGTGATGGGCTGAGTTGTCTGCCACTGTGAGGTTATCTTGTTAATTACTGAGCTGGACTTGCAGCTGGGCTCCCTGATTAAGTTAGCATCCTGTCTGCTGCACAGCTCCTTTCTGTTGTGCCTGCACACACTGCCTGTTTTTGTTTTTATTTTTCATTACTGGCGATTCAGCCCAGGGCTTTGTGTGTGCTTGGCAAAAGCTGTACCAATGAAGTACATCCTCAGCCCTATACTGCCTTGCTATGAGCATGGAATACCAGAAATCAGAAATTTTGTTATAAATACTACAGTGCTCTGAAGTGTTTCCTTAACTGAAATTGGAAGATAGTGTCCTTACATCTATAAATGATAAAAAAGAAAAAAAAAGTTATATATACCATCAGGCTTTCTTGGCAGATTTGTATTTAAAATGTATATACCAAAGGCAGTTTTACAAAGAACTGTTGTGGCTGGGTGTGGTGGTATACCCCCATAATCCTGGTGCTCAGGAGGCTGAATTAGAGGGCAGCCTGAATAACATAGCAAGACCTTCTCTCAAAAACAAAAAAGAAAAAGAAAAGAGCTATTGAAACTCTGTAGAATCTGGGTAAATATATTTGAGACTATTGTTCTTTAACTTCATAATATATGCTAACATTTTCTGTTACTAGTGTTACTCAGAAACACTGCAAAGGCCTGCTGTGTTCTAGCCTTCTTGCTTATGAGATACACAGGAAGAACCGAAAGAAATGTTTGTGTCTTAAGTCCTAAATCATGCTTCATATCTTCAGGACACATGGCCTGTTTAAGGAAGAAGATTATATATGAAGCATAATTAAGGGCTATAGAAGTTGAGTATTCTAGTATTAAATCCTTCCTCTTATATGTTTTTATAGTTGTTCCTTGTTTCCTATGTCAGGTGGCTGTTGAGTAAAAATAGGTGAAGAGTTGAGAAATTTAGGCCTACCTGATGTTTCCAATTAATAAGTAATATATTTTGCCAGATAGGTAACTTCAGAAAATTACCTGGCATGTTTGTATAATAGTTCTGTTTGTTGAGCTATTGTGTAAGTTCATTATTTCTCAGTTTCATCAGCTCCGAAAAAGCTACTGTTCCCATTTGAGAAAACAAATTTGAGAGATCACTTTGATTACTATTGCTTATAAGTTGTAGAGTTAGGACATAGTTTCCTTGCATCCGGATCTTGATGCTTTTCACCTCTGTCATATTGCTTTCAGTCTGATAGATTGTCTTTGGATCTGGTTATTTCAAGTCATTATTTAACTTTGTCTTCAAAATAGATAGAACAATGTCTCTATGTATTCCACCTTTTAGGCATAGCATAAAACAACTTTTTCTTCTTTTAGGACCCTACATGCTTGGAACGGGGCTTATCTTGTATTTTCTGTCCAAAGAAATATATGTGATTAGCCCGGAGACCTTCTCTACCATATCTGTAGTAGGTCTGCTTATCTATGCAATTAAAAAATATGGTGCCTCTTTTGGAGAATTTATTGATAAACTGAATGAGGTAAGAATCAAATTTTATTTTCCATTTTAGATTATAGTAGAAATAGGAAAGCCGTCTAGTGATAGTTTTGATATGAATGTTAGAGAAAGAACATGCAGAAATCTAATTATAAAGATTATAACTATCAGTGTTACTAATTTGAGGTCAATCTTTGTAAGTCAGCTAGACTCCAGCTTTCCCATAGTTATTTATATTCAAGAAGTTATGTAGCTCTTGAGGCAGTTCTCTGTAAGGTTTCATACAGTACTGTCAATATGTATATGTTTCTTTGTAGGTGCTTCACAAATGAGTATAATTTTGAGGAAGCATAAATGAAATCTATTTTTGCCACTCTTGGTGTTTTCACTTACTTTTGTTAATATATTTACAGGAAAAAATTGCCCAACTAGAAGAGGCAAAGCAAGCTTCCATAAAGCAAATCCAGGATGCGATTGAATTGGAGAAGTCCCAGCAGGCGCTTGTTGAGAAGCGCCACTACCTTTTTGATGTCCAGAGGGTAGGTTTCAGTGGGTTCTAAGGAGAATGAAGTTACTCATTTTGTTTTGTTTTGTTTTGTTTTTTCAAAAGAAAACATAAAGGGCTGAAAGTCTAGCTAAATGGTAGAGCACGGGCCTGGTCTGTGAGATTGAAAAGAAAAGTAGAGAAAAAAGAAATATCAGAATTTTCATGAAGATTAAATTAGATTGGTTGTGTTTTTTTCAGAAAAGATGGTTTGGGTATAGGTTGGCAATTATAGACATTTTAAAAACTCAAGCAGAAAAAGAATAATTGAAAATTAGAAATATTGGAAACTATAAAAAGAAAACCACATTTTGGGTCCATGTAAAAGTTGTTAAGTTATAGCTTTTTGAAAAATAGCATGCGTTAAGAAAAGCCAAAGGTGAAATGCATTCTCTGTGTATCTTTTTTTTATTTGCCTGAGGTTTTGTTTGTTGGAGACAGAATCTCCCTACGCAGTTCAGGCAGACGTGGTGTGGCCTGCCTCAGTCTCCCGAGTGATGTGATTTTAGGCATGCATTACCATGCCCAGCTATCTGCTGTGTTTCGTACATACTTGCTGTAAGAAAATCTTGCGTAGCATATTTTATGTACAAAATTTGATATCTTATATTCACAAGGCAAATTCAAATAGTAGAGTGTCTCATGTTCACAGCATAGATTCTCAAACAGTAAGATGTTCAAGTATTTCATCATTATTTGAGTACAGTATTTTGGCTTACCATTTAAAAGGTGCCCTCACCCTGAAATTTTGTAGTGTAGAATTGCTTTTGAAATGAAAATGTGATGCTAATAGTAAGCACTGTCAGAAATGTTAAAGATCCAGGCCTTTAGTCTATGTGGTCTCAGAATTCCATGCATCAGAATTAGTATAGCATTCCAAAATATATGGAATCACAAGCTGCTGGGAGCTTCTGAAAGTCTGTATGTCTTTTAAACAGGATTCATAAAGATCTTAAGCATGTGAACATTTAAAAATTTTAGAAAATGCTGAAAGCTTTCTATCCATATTCAGATTATAGCTGAACAGTGCTGCCTGTGTGCCACACATACAGCCACATATATAAATTTTGGCTTTTTGAAAACTAAATTAGAACAGGTAGGTTTTTGTAAATCCAATCATAGTTACTTACATTTTATCTCTGAAGTATTCAGTAGGTATTTGTTCTTCCTCTGTGAATGCTGTGGTCAAGGCAGGGTGCTAAAAATACATAGCAGAAACAAAATTTCTGCATTCATAGAGTTTACTTTCCAGTTAGTCATTGGGCGAAGCACAGAAAATGAGGAGTCGAGATTGTTGATGGGTGGGCAGTAAGTGCTAGGAAGGAGGTGAAGTGGTGTTAAAGCAAGAGGCTGTAGGACGGGGAGGGTGACTGTTTCACAGGGCAGTCAAGAAAGGCCTGGCATGTGATCATGTGAGCTGAGCCCTGAAAGCAGTGATGCTAGAAGCTGGATTCCTGGTGAAATTATTCCAGACAGACAAAGAAAATATGTCTAGTTGCTATAGGTAAGGAACTAAGTCAAGGGGCAACATAGCTAAAGTGGAACATGTGAGAAAATAAAAGGAAGCCAAGAAAGTAGCCAGTGGCGAGAAAAATGTAAAATCTTGCTGGGCATGTGGCACATGCCTGTAATCCCAGCACTGGTGAGGCTGAGGCAGGCAGATCACTATTAGGTCAAGGCAGCCTAATGTGCATTGTAAAATTAATCTCAAAAAAGAATAGTCTCAGAGCAGTGATAGCAGATCATTTTAGAGCCCAGGTGCCAAACTATAACCCAAGGGCTTGTGGGTTAGCTTAGTTGTTTAAAGCACATACTTGGGCAAACTTAGGCACAGGGGACTGCAGTTCTATCCCCAGCTCCACATACCACATGAGACCTGCACTTAAGGCAGCCTGAGCCAGCCAAAAACAACAACAACAAAAAACAATCCAAACTACAACCCAAACTTCACTTATTTATCTTAAGAGCCAACACTGCAATTCCATAAAATAATAATAAACTGAATAGTTTAGAAAAAAACTTTACATTCACATCTTTTGGCGTGGACATGGTGGCCTGTAATCCCTGTGCTTTGAGGCTAAGGCAGGAGGATGATTGAGATGAGGCCAGTGTGAACTGCTTCAGGCAATTCTGGAGAGAGAGAGAGAGAGAGAGAGAGAGAGAGAGAGAGAGAGAAGAGGAAGAGGAAGAATAGAATGACAGTCTTTTTGTCCTTACGAAAAAAAAAAAGTTCGCCGCCACTGTCTTGGAGGCATCTGTAAGCAGAGGAGTAGTCTCACTTAGGTTTCAAATGCTTTGCTCAGTTTTGGCTGCGCTGATGTGAAGTACAGTCGGCCAGGAGGAGGCCCTTAAGAGCACGGGCTTTGTGTGTAGCCCAGCTCCCAGCATGAACATCTTGACTTCACAGTTTTTATTAGCTTTGTAATGAGCAACTTCCTTAACTTGTGCCTCAGTTTCCACTCTGAAATGAACATAATATTATCTGTCCCTTAATGTAGTTATGAGATTTAATTAAGTTGATAAAACAGTATCTTAGCAGATATTTGCACTCAAGTTCAAGAAAATGTACAATATATATAGCATTGTTTACAGTAGAAAAATGAGAATCTAACCTGTTACTAGGACTTGGATAAAAATGAATTGTCAAACACCAATATAGTGAAATCTAGTATAAGTTAAAATTGAGTTGGGCTTGCTTATCATGCATGATAAAGGTGATGTATGTATGCATATACCTGCTAGGTTTATCTGGCAAAGAATACAAAAAATCCACAAAAAAGGTAGCCTGTAGGGGTGCAAGAGGAGTTGTGTTTCTGAATACCTATACTTGTATTTTTACCATATGGTGTTACAACTTTATATTATACACCTGTTATTAATTGAAAGAATTTCATGTAACATACAGAAATACAGCATCCTCACCAAGAAAAGCCTCAGAACAGAAAGAAATATTACTTAAAATATTAGGCAGTATTCATTGTTTCTTATTTTTGTCCCAGAACAACATTGCTATGGCCTTGGAGGTTGCTTACCGGGAACGGCTACATAGAGTACATAGGGAAGTGAAGAATCGCCTGGACTATCACATCTCTGTGCAGAACATGATGAATCGCAAGGAGCGAGAGCACATGATAGGCTGGGTGGAGAAGCAGGTGGTGCAGAGCATCTCTGCACAGCAGGTACGCCACGCTTGTAGCACCTGGGGTTGCGCTGGGATGCCTGACAAGCATCTGCTGATGCTTGGTAAAGGAGAGGCAACTAAGAATCTGGCTTACAAATAGCCAGGTGGCCCAGGTCGGTTGAATTATTTTTGGATGTTTATAATCTTAGAAGACACTACACAGATGCTCTTGACAGCTTTCCCTTTTCTTCAGAGTCTAGTTAGCAAAGAATTTTTCACCTGATGTGTCAAAAAGTCATTGGTCTGTGTTCATGTTCCATCATTTGGTAGGACTAATCGCATATTTCTGTATAAAACAAAATAAGCCTCTTCCATGTCCTATTCCCATAAGCTCCATTCTGTGTCATCTTTCCAGCTTCTTTAAGTCATGTGTCTTGAACAAAAATGTTTTCTACTACTTGCTTAAACTGTTTTCTAAAATTCTGTTCCTTTATTTATGACCTAATTTCTTTTGTCCCAGATACGTAGCCTGTGTAAGCATTTTGTAGCATTTTTCTTTGTAGCCTATTCAGAATTAGAAAATAGGGTTTAGCAAAACTGGTTGGATTGTTTTTACTGAACAAAGTAAACTGTTTACATAAAAGTAATATATACTTATTTACATAGGGTAGAAATACCAGTATTTCTTTCTTTTTTGTATAGGGTCTCACTACGTAGCTGACTCATAATGATCCTCCTGTTCTCAGCCTCCCAGTGCTGAGGTTACAGCTGTGCACCACCCCCACCCGGACTTAGTCACCAGCACAGCATGCGGTGCCGGAGACCAAACCCCAGTCCCTGCACTTGCTTAAGCAGGCGCTTAGTCCACTGGGCTATCTTGCCAGCCCACCAATATTTCCTAATATTAACTCCCAGGATTTGCTCTTAGAGTAAGTTGCATCTCCCTCTGTTAAGTAATTTTTCCTCCAGAGCTATCTAGTAATCCTGTATACTAAGCCCTGTTAAGCCAGTATCCTTTTGAGGTTCTGGTCTGGTAGGGATTATCCTTTAGAACCGAGATATATATATAGATCTCATCCTTCAGTGTTACGAAAAAGTCTAACCAGGTTTCTTTCCTTATCACAGGAAAAGGAGACAATTGCCAAGTGCATTGCAGATCTAAAGCTGCTTGCGAAAAAGGCTCAAGCACAGCCCATTATGTAAATGTATCCATCCCAGCTGGGACTGCCAGAAACAATTGTATAGGAAGCTACACTGTGTAACAGGCTTCCCATGTCGCTGTCTTCAAAATCACAGTTCACTTTTCCTAAAACAGAAGAGCTTGGGGTTTTAGTGAAAACTAAATCCGTTGGCCAGTAAGATGTTTCTCATCCTTACTCTTCATTTTGAGTTGTTGAAAAACTTTGTTTTTATTAAAACTTATGACCTGAGTAAGGATTACCAAGTTATAGGTTAAATTTGTAATTAGTTCTGTGATCTTACAATAAAGAACAATTGAAACAAGGCTTTTCAAGTTCCATAATTCCCTAAAATAACATTTCAACATTTGTCCTGAGTAAAAATAAAAATGTTATTCAGCTGTTGCCATGTTTAGTCTCTGGTGAGCTATTTCTAGCCAACTGATGAGTTATAGAAAATTCAAAGCTTTTAAGTACCCTTTCTTTAATCGAAAGAAATATTTTGTATCAGATATTCATTGACTTATAATTTTAGTGCAATTCCTGTAGGAAATATTAAGACTGTGTGTCATAAAATCACTTAATCCAGCATATACCTATGAAAAACTGAAAAGAACTAGATATGTAAGTTAGTTTAAGAGCACTTGTTTAGCATGTGTGAGGTTCTGGATTAGTGCCATGAAAATAAGTTGGAAGAAATTTATTAGTTGTGGAGTTTATTCTTAGAAACAAAGCAGAAAAAAACCTCCACAGAGAATATCAAATGTTAGTGAGAATGCGGAGGACTTGCAATCCTTGTATGCTGTCTGGAAATAAGTTATAAAGCCAGTGGAAAGTATGGCAGCTCCTCAAAAGGATCAGTGCAACAGACTGGTCTGACATCTTCACTTCGGGGTATGTACTCAAATTGAAAGGGAGTCTGCATGGTATTCAACTTTAGTTCTAGCTACTTGAAAGGCTGAGGCTGAAGATTCCTTAAATCCAGTCTGAGGCCAGCCTGGACAACGGCAACAATCTGTCTCAAACATTGAAAGAGCTGTGAAGAGACTTGGACATGTGCATAGCAGCATTCATCACAGCCCAGTAAACCTTAGGCTGAGGTAGTTTGTTCTGTGAGTGCTCTGCAAGATGAGCAAACATTCTGAACATTGTAACTTAAATTAAGTGATGTCCTGCAACACAGACAGGATGTGACACAGCGTGATGTGACCACAGCTAAGCCATGGGTTGTTCTCACTGTGAGATTATGTGCTATTTCTCAACAGTAAGAGATCAGGGAGGAGATCTCATCTGAGAAGAAAAAGGCTAAGGAACTCTTAAGTGAGATTAGGGAGATGGGGGAAACTACAAAATTTTGTAGAAAAGCACCACTAAATAAGGTCCGGGGTATAAATGACATTGAATATAAATTCCTACTATTAAAACTAGAATAATGGGCACATGTGAGACTTAAATTCATTCTAGTACAGGAGTTCATGAAAAGCCTCCAAGTTACAAAAAGAACAGCTCATAAAAAGGTCCTGAGGTCCCCAGCACCACACAGCAAGCAGCTATCAAAGGGGACTATGATACCTCAATTCCAGATCCAGGTTGTTGTTAGTCATTTTATTTGACTGAAACATTTGGCACTTGGGCCACTTCTACCTTTCCTCCCTTGGCTTCTAATAGCATGTGTTCCTGCTCTGCTGCTTCTATTTCTTGTGTTTCCACAGCTGACCCCACTTTCTCTGTCTCTTAAGTATTAATGCTTCTCAGGGTTGTGTCCCAAGAATTGTATGCTCATTCCATGTGCTGTGTTTGGGCAGTGCTCTCCATGTCCAGGGCTTCTAATGACTGCCTATTCTATATCTCTAAGTGGAGAAGAGTAGGGTAGGCTGAAGTAAGAAACTATCTTCAAACCTCAGTTTAATACAGGAATTGTATGCTGTGTATGCATGCATTTTTTCACCCATAAAGTTTCTTAAGTGACTCCAGAGAAACTCCTCAGTATGGTAACCCAATGGGGCTAGTCTTGGTGCTGTGTCAACCTCGCCACTCCACAACTGCCCCATGAAGAGATCAGAGGAAGCCTTGGATCAGTAGTTACATGTTGGCTGAAAGGGATGTATGTCGCTTGCTCATAGTCTTGTCAAGAGCCTGTCACTTGGCATTTCCCAGCTACAAGGGATGCTTAGTCCCAAAACGAGAGATGAGTTTGTGGTTGCCTTTTCTGCTACACAAATTTAGATTTTGTGCCCTCATCTTTGATCTAACTGCCCTCCACGTTGCCTGAATGTTCTGTGGACAGTATCCAACTCCACACTCTGCCATAGCTTCAGTATTAGTGGATACAATACAGAAAATGGGTCGCTAACCAGCCTGACCTCCCTGTGACCAGGGCCTAAATCTCAGTCCTCTTGTCTCTTGCCTATAACTGCAGTGCTCTGCTTTGTGGCACCTCACCAGTCTTCCCATTTTTAAGTCCAGTGGAATTTGGTTACTCCTCATAGGGGTCTTTCCATGGCCTGTAACAAAGTGGGTTTAGGGCCTGCTATTGGTAGGGATAGGGCCCTGTGGATGAGAAAATACAACAGGGACCTCCTTCAATCTTCTAGCTAATCCTCACTGTTTAAAAACAAAAACTACTAGAGAAATTCCCTGGGAAGCAAGTCAAAGGAGAAAAAGCCAAAAACAAAAGCATCAAACTGTCCTAGTGATAAGCCACCCCCACCTCCAATAAGGTAGAGAGAAAACAAACAGGCTGACTTTTAAGTATGTAGTCACACCTCTGTGCTAGTATGTACATGTGTATTCACTCTACTATGTTCAGTGTCATTACAGAGTTAATAGATATCCACACGCTCCTTTACTAACTAAGCAAGAGTAAAGCGCCTGTTACTCAGCTAGCCACCCAGCCCAAAGAAAAGGCCTTAAAAGACGGGTTAAAGACAAAGCTGCACACAAACCACCAGAAAAAAAAATGACAGTAGGCAAATCCAGTTATGACAAGTTCTGGGTGGGGGAGAAAGGGCTACCACCCCCACCCCCATCTCCCCCACTCCCACCCCCACCATTGTAAGAATAGCTGAGACAAAGAGCCTAGGGATCCTCCATCTTTTCCTGAGCCTCCTATCCTGCTCTTCTTTTTTCTTTTCCTTTTTTTCTTTTCTGGTACTAGGAATCAAACTCAGGACCTCACATATGTCACACCTATGCTGTGCCACTGGGCTATATCCCAGCCCTATCATGACTATTACCGGGGTAGCTATCTACTCCTTTCCTCTCCTCTTTACAAATAAAATGTCTTCCTTTCATTCAAGTTCATCCCTCTAACTTTTTTTGGGTTGAGTTATGATCACGGTGGGCAGCTTGAGCAAGACAGCAGTGGTGCTCACCCCCAGATACAGGATGTTCATCTAGTTCCCAACTTCCTGTCCACCCCTCCCTTTCCAGGCTCCCACCTGCACTCCACTCTCATTCTCCATACTGCTGAGGACAGTGAAATGCCTGAATTTCCCTAAGCTTGGCCACCAGGACAAAGCAAGCACTTGCTCATGTTGCCCTTCTGCGGGAAGTACATTTCCTGCCTATGTTAGAAAAACGTTATCTTTCAAGACCCAACTCAAAACACTGTCTTCTCAAAGATGGTTTCTTGACATCCACTCTCCTTCCTCATGGTGTAGGCTGACTCCTTTTTTCTTTGGGTCCTACACCTCCTATACATATGATTGTGTGCAGTCTGGAACATGGTTTTATAGATGGATAAAGATAATGGTGAGACTGCAAAACCACTCAAGGCTTATGTCTTACCACTGTTTCTCCCATCTTGAACATAGTAAGTGCTCAATAAATGGCTGATTAACTCTCATACTACAATTTTTATTTTGTGGGTTTGTTTGGTTGGTTGATTGGTTTCAATTTGTTGGTTTGATTTGGTTTTGGTTTTGGTTTTTTGAGATGTCTCACTATACAGTTTTGTCTGTGAGCTCACTATGTAGCCCAACATGGCCTCACATTCTCAGAGATCCTTCTGTTTCATACTCCTGAATTCTGGGGTTATAGGTGTGTGCCACCACATGTAACTCATCCTAAGGCTTGGACTACCATTATTTGCTTCTCTGATGCCTTTCTTTCTTTCTTTCTTTCTTTCTTTCTTTCTTTCTGCGCTTTGGTGATTTCTTTGATCAGTCTTTGACTTTTTATCCTCCTATTCTTAATACCACTGTCCTAAACAATCTCTTAAGTCCATGCATATCTTTGGATCCCCCTAAGGCTACCATCCTAGTTCATGTTACTGTTACTCCTCAGCTGGGCCACAGCCGTGATCTCCCAACTGACCATTCCTATCTCTTCTGCCTGCCGTACACTCTGTTTGCTCTACCTGGCTTTTCATGACTTTCCAGAATGTGAATCTGATTCTGACACCCTTGTTTAAGTACCTGCAGTGTAGAGAAACCACTCCTCTTGTAATAATGACAGAAGTTCTGGGGAACTAGCCTCTTCCCGCCTTTTCAACCTCACCTTAACCATATTCTACATCTCCCCACCCCAGTCCCAGTGTCAACTCAGGCACTTCCTTGCTTGTCACCCTACGTTTAGGAGGATTGTCTGGGCTTTTTGGTCACTGTGATACTCTTTCTGGCACAGGAATTCTGATTGTTTGGTTGCTTCTGCACTTTACTTCCCCATGGGTATAGTGGGACTCCCTCTCACTTCAGACTTCAACCTGTATTTCCCCCTAGGAAGTTTCTCCTGCTTCCCTATATTCCAGGCACACATGGCACAGAACCCTGTTCTTTCGCAGCACATGGAACCACAATTTACCATTCTTGTGTGGTACCAGCTTCCTTTACTAGTCTGAAAATTCACGATGGTAGGAAAAGGTCATTTTCCCCCACACAATATCTTCAAGGCTGTGGATATTCAGTACAACTCCTTGGGAGGAATTAAACAAATGAATTCTGAGCCACTGAGACTCAAAGACCTGACCTAGTCATTGACTAATCCTGCTAATTGGTTCCCCACATCCAGGTCCCAAGTCTCTTTCCATATATATGTGGAAAAAAAAAAAAAAAATATATATATATATATATATATATATATATTTTTTTTTTTTTTTTTTTTTTCTCCAGAACTGGGGATCAAACCCAGGACCTTGCACTTGCCAGGCAGTCACTTGTGTCCCTGAGCTATCTCTCCGGCCCCTTCTTTCCTCCAATCTTACCAGAGCTGTGGTTTCCCACTATTCTTATGGCCTATACGCTTAATGATAACCAGAATATTGTCATCATTTCTACTTTGCCTGTTCTTTACCCACAATTTATCTTCTGTATATGGTATTGTTTCCTTAACAACCATGTTTATCATGTTATGAAACCTTTAGTAGTTCTAGTCAAGAAACCTTTAGTAGTTCCTTGTTTCATTGCCTTTAAATATAGTCACATACCACATAATGATAAGTTGGATCAACGGTGGGCCACATATGTGACAGTAGTCCTGTGTGATTACAATAAAGCTATGAAATCCCTACCATCTAGTAATATCATAATTATTTTAATGTCATAATGCATAGCATTACATTTGTGGGGAGGCGAGTGTAACCCAACTGTTCTGCTAACCATATGAAAGCATGGTGCATACTATTACGGATTAGTATATATTACTTTATTATACTGATACAGGTTTATTTATTTGCTATGCTATAATTCAATCATAATATTAGAGTATATTCCTTCTTGAAAAAATTAGTTTACTGTTAGACAAATGCCATGTTGTCCTGGTGGCAGCCTTGCACATCTATATGTGGCATCACAGGAGGCCAAGTGGAGTGACTGACCTCTACCATCCAGGCCTGTGTAAACGCACTCTGAAGTTCATACAATAAAATGCACTCACAATGTATTTCTCAGAATGTAGCCTCGTTGTTAAGCAATGCACAATGGTATACAATTGATTTATTTTAAAGAACCCCCCCCCATCATAACTGTTCTGCTCTAATTCATCTAGACATCTGTTTATCCCTTACACCTTTACCAATGCCCCAATCTTGAACCACGCTGATGTTACAGAGATAAACTTCTTGACACTGGCCACCAGCCTTGGGCCTGGGCCACCTTCTCCCAGTTCCTTTCGTCTGCAGCCTTACTTCTGGGAGGGCTCCGGCTGTGCTGCCAGCTCCGGGTCCACTGCGTGCAGCCTTACCTCTTTTCCTCGCCTCTGCACCTCTTCTGTTTCCACCCACTAACTCAGCCTCTGCTTGAATTGCAAACTTTGCCCAGGCTCCCTCCTCTAGGAAGCTCTCTGTTGTCAGCATAAACCCTGCTCTGATGAGAGCCATTCATTCCCCAGCCCTTCTCCTACTCAGGGGTATGTTCCCTGTTCCTCTATAGCTGGCACTCTTTCCTTCTTAGGCCCCAGTACAAGAGTCATTAATCTACTGCTTACGTGTTTTTCATTCCTCTTTTCAGCTAGTTGGGAGGCTGTGGGAGGCTGAGAAGACTTCTTCCCTGGTCTCTGAAGCACCCTCACTATATGGCAAAAAGCATCCATCCAGTGAATACATTTATGACTATGTTTTACATGTTTTTAAATGAAACCTTTCCTTTCCAGTCGCCTTTCCTCTGAAGGCATCTCAACACTACATACACTTAGCATCTGCACTGTTGTTGTAAGCAGCTGGTGACATTGTGGCTAAAGTACATAATAAACACATAATTATAACTTAATTTATCCTGTCCCCTTAGCTGGTATTCGTACATCAAAAGGAGCAAAAGCGCTCAATGTTTGTAGAATTTTTAAAACATGTAACATTGGCCTCTTTTCTCTCATTGCTGGGATGAAATACCCAACAGCCAGGATTAAAGAAGGAAAGGTTTATTTAGCTCACAGTTAGTGGAGGTTTCAGTCCATACTGTGCTGGCTCCAAGGCAGAGTGGCACATGGCAGAGAGCAGCAGTTCATGGGGTGGAAAACAGCAAAACAGCAAGAGCAAGTGGGAGGAGCAGCGGCAACAGTGGCCACAGAGAGCAAGTCCCTCTCCCTTCTTTCACATTCAGGCCAATAGCAGAAGTGAAAAGTTCAGTCTCAGACAACTACATCTTACAGCCAGCGGTTTTTCTTAAACAGTGAATACATTTACCACATACTTTAAATCTTGAAGTAATCACTCACCAAAGGATATTGTTAGTATTTTCTATCATATTCTTCTTTTTATTTGATAGAGGAATGGTAAGGATTGCTTGAACGACTCTATTCAGTTGATGAATTTTATGGCAATGAGCTACATTGTCCATTGTCAGGCAAAACTATATATAGCACCTTTTTTCTTTTGTTTTATCTTTTTCTAATTTTTTTGTTCTGTTAAATATTTGGCTGTTAATTTCACAAAAAACGCTATATGTTTCCTGGTTTTCTCAGCTTGAACTTCTAAGTAGCTACTGTGGGCTTGGCTTTGTCTTTTAGGGTGAGATAGCCTAACATTTTTAGGTAACATTTCTTTGGGATGATTGTATATTAAGAGCCATGGAGGTGAAGGTAAGGGTATTTTTTTTTATTTTGAGGGGTACCAGGGTTTGAACTCAGGACCTTGTGCTTTCCAGACAGGCACTTATGACATTGAGCTATCTCCCTGGCCCCAAAGGTAAGGATTTTACAAAAACCTTCCACTCTCTTCTTTTCCATTTCCCCAGTGATAGGGTCTAGTGTGAGTTTATACTCTTAGTATAAATATTTATCTTCACACTTAAAATTATTATATTCTATATGATATATAAGTGTTAGTGTATAATATTATGTTCCGCATATGTTACACCAATGCTTTGTGCACGTTTCTCTGTTGACAGTGAATGTCATGGCTCAGAATTTTCACCAGAATTTCTTGTTCTCACCGTTCTTATACATCACAGGATCTAAGATGTGTGGCAAATTGTAAGGTACCCAACAATGTCACTGTTACTATTGTCATAACCAGTACATGGCTATCAGGCCAGCCTCTATACTTTCTGATTAAAAAAGAAGAAGAAGAGGAGGAGGAGGAGGAGGGGAAGGGGAAGGGGAAGGGGAAGGGGAAGAAGAAGGAGGAGAAGGAAGAGGAGGAGGAGGAGGAGGAGAAATATAGAGCTTTAACATAACAAATATAACAAATAAAATCATAGTTTAGACCAGGATATTGACATACTTGAAAAGACAATACGTGAACAGCAGGAGTTGATGGAGCCTACAGGAAAGATCTCCAAAATCAGTTGGTTGGTCAGAGTTTACCCACCACTGCCAGGGAAAGGTAAGGTGGGTGCATCCAACTTGACTGATGCCCATTGTTAAAATTACTCATTCATTTTCTCTCAGATTTACTTTGGTTCAGTGCCTATGAAGCAAAATCCTAGTTTACTTGTCCCAGTAGACAGAATGCACTGGCTACACTGCTACATTCCTTGTGCTAGTCCAGTTTATATGTCAGTCCGCTCTGCACTGTTTGGTGTGCATCAGTTCTGGAGAAGTCATTTCAGTTCTTGGTGTTCTAGTAAGACAAAATTTTCTGAACAGGCACAGCTGAGGACTGGCTGTAGAGTGGCAGCCGTGTGATAGGGAGTGTCTGACCAGAGAGGGGACTTGAGCACCTGGGACTTGCCTCTCTGGTTTTGTCGCTGCACTTCTATTAGTACCAGTCTTAGAGTTCACCCCTCAACTGCCTCTCCCTTTCCAAGCTTTCTAAGAGGAACCCCTTACTCCTAGGGGAAGACAGCATGGGAAAA